>JAVTVY010007968.1:0-42753 GCA_036873755.1 Hanleya hanleyi
ATGGTGGTCCCAATATCATCTCGACCCACCAGCGTGTTCTTAAAGATGGGCGGGCACTGGTCGAAGACAGGTTTGAGAGTGTCGGGAACATGCAAATCACATTCGACAAAGCCGTACAGGTCCCCCGAACGAATGGCGTCGAACATCTGGGGTAGACTCAGCAGTCGACGACGACTCAACGGATACTCGCGCTCTTTTAAGAAACGCCGTAAATGAGGTAGGGCCTCACACAGGGTGTGAAATTGACACTCCCACATCTCAATGAGATGGTAACCTCTCTCTTTCACATAATCCGCGTTCTCCACCACTTCTTTTCGTAATTCCTCACCTGTTTTACCACGTCGGTCGTTGAAACACCCAGCACTAAAATGGCATCCGTGACCGTGCCAATAGCAACCGTAAAATTGGAATACAGTGGGTGTGTTACCCACCAGGGCAAGCCCATCGACGGGGAGGCGACGATCGCCTATGCGCTTCTCTGTGGCGTTGGTCTGGTGTCGTATAGTAATTCCCCGTCGATAGGCTTCCCAATCTATCCACTGGTCGGCGAGATGTTTGGAAGAAGCGCGTTGGGGCGTAAAATGCCGCCCTTCGGCCAACCAACGTGTGTAATGCCCACTGGGCATAGGTTGGGCGAGTGACCACAAGTACAACGCATTGGCATCGAAACCAATAATCTTTGCACAAGATTTTCCACCCGGCAGAGTAGTCACGTCCTTCTCGTGATAACGGTGGAATATAAGACTGGGACCACCCACAATGTTCGCCTTTAAACACTCATGCATGTCCGCATCTTTCTGCTGTATCAACGAAAAGTACGTGGGACACGCTTGAAAAGATGGCGAAGCGCCACACCCGGTAAACTTAAACACTCCTTGAAGATGTCCACATGCATTTCACGACGAAACAGTTGAACCATTTTCTCAGCCGCTTTCAGGAAAGGAACCACATCCAGGTTATTATACCATATGAGGAAATCTCGCATCGTCTCCATGTGTTGGTCGTTCCATACCTGCTCTAGTTCACGGTACGCGTCTTCCGGACATTCCACTTGCTTCAAATCGTTAAAGAAGGCCTGCCGCGGTGGTAACTGTGTTTCCGCCAAACGGTCGAGCGTCGATATATACGTGTAAGGGAACAGACCTTTCGTTTGTGCACAGTCATACGCCTTCACCCACTGATCATAACTATAATTAGGCGCTAGGTAGTTGCGTACATCCAGGAAACGAAGTGATGTGGTAGTCAGGGCCATATGATTATTGATCTTCTTGATGACCGACTTGATGGTATTCGCCTGGGCCAAGTAAGGGTAGAGAAATTCCTTCACCATATTTAAATCATAGCGCCCCGAGTTGAACCCCAGCACCGGTAACTGGCCTAGGTATTGTAAAAAACGCGCTTTCAATTTCTCAGCATACGGTTTGGGTAAAGGCACATCATCCTGCGACTGCATGGGCTGCGACTCCGACACCGACTCCGACTCCGACTCTTCATCATCACTAAACGCTACACCCGGTATAGGAATCCGATCGTCCAGTTGGTCCAGTATGTCCTGGAACTTGCACACCAACAATTCCGTACTGGCCGCGCTCACTTCTTCTAAATACCCCATCATGCGGGAGATTAACTCATGGGCATCCCCGGTAGACACGAAACAGACCGGTGCAGCGTCATAGCCAGGTACGTTGCTGGAAATGCTCACACTGAGGGGAATATGGCGCTGCGTCCACTGTGTTTTGGATGAAAACAAGTCCATGGGCTCCAACAAGGCCTCAAAATCATAACACGCCCGGTACGGAAAATAACGGTCCGCCTCCGGTATGATGAGACCCTCATCGGCCAGTTCCTCGAAAATAGTAAGCGTATTATGATACACACCACCAGGATAGACTCGCTTCACAGCGTTCGTACAAATCTTCTCGTGTCGATGTAAGTGGAAGGTACGGTGAAACACCCGATGGCATTGGGCGCAACTGTAAGACTCACAATACTGGCTCATATTGTGTATCAACGAAAAATGACTCACGCCATTGTAGTCAAACACATTCACTTTCATGGTAGAAGCGTACCGTTCTGTGGAACGACGCACCAATTCAGCCACCAATGTATCGTCCTCCTCCCGTTGTAATCGGTATACAAAGATATTGATGTTAAATAAGGTTTCCACGTCATCCAAATTCTTGAAAGGAACGCCACGGAAGTGACGCTCATCCATGTCTTGCTGCTCTAAGTACTGTTGCCAATAGTGATTGGCCACTGTGTCACAAGTCTTGGGGTCACACTCGCCCACATGTACGGCCAAACACCGAAACAAACATTTCCGATCTTTGTAGGCCCCATTTGACCCTCGCGTTAATGCATACAGGCCGCGTCGACGAAGCAGCCAAGGAGGGAGTAGTACAGGAGCACCGATAGGATGATCTCTCATTTTCGTGACGAAAAATGTGACGTTGGTCACCCTTTCCACAAGCCATTCGGAATTGGGACGTTGCAACAGGGCCCATTGCAACGGATCCAATGTAATCAATTGTTCAAGCAGTGGCTGCAGGGAAATGTCTTCCGTTATGGTAAACGGCTGGTCAAACACATACGTATTATTACTCGGGTAATAATACCGCAGCTGGTCCGTGTTCTTCTGCCGTAAAATATACCCAAATGTCATATTCAACTTGAACGCTGTCACCTGGTCTCTGAATATGCTCTCAGCGTAAGTAGACAAATACGTGAAGTCTTCCAGTCGAAAGTTATACAAATCCAATAGACGACGGTCACGGTGAAAACAATGGCGTATGGTAGGCCAGTGTCGTTGATAAAGCTGCCTCACACGCTCGTCTTCAGGCAAAACTTCTACAGGAGGGACTGCTGGGTCAAAGGGAAAATGTTCTCCACGTATCATGCTTCCAAACACACGGGGCAGGGTGGCTGGTTAGAGGTGGTGAGGCAGGCTGGCTGAACAAGTAGGCAGGCAGGAGCAGGCTGGCTGGCTGGCTGGTTGGGTGGTTACAGGTGAGACAGGAACAGGTGAGGCAGCAGCTGGAACTGGACAGGCAGGCAGACTGGACAAGCAGGCAGGCAGGCAGGCAAATCAGGTCAGTGGTGAAAAAACTTCCCAAAGTAGTGCAATGATTATAACCCATTCACTAAAAATCACCTACTTTTATACGTTTTTCACCCCATTCCCGAACATTCACGAACCCACTCCGACATCTTGCTTTACAACAGGGCCCACAACCACCATTTTCCTTTACAACAGGGACGACAACCACCATCTTGCTTTACAACAGCACCGACAACCGACATCTTGCTTTCCATCATGCCCGAACAGGCCCGAACACACACGAACACACACGAACAGCTCCGAACCACACCGAACAGTACCGAACATCACCGAACCAAGCCGCCATCTTGCTTTACAACAGGGCCGACACCCCACCCTCTTGCTTTACAACAGGGACCACACCTCAACCAATCAAATTCAACCTCACACTTACAATTCAACCAATCAAAAGCCTCGTTACAAAACCATCCAGTTGTGACGTCATAGTTACATCCGGGTGGATGGTGGCTTTAGTTGCCCTATAACCACTACTCGTAACGCTATGAAAACTAAGTGCGAAATGTTCGCCGATATTCTGCGAGATCCCATAATAAGCCAATCACGACCATTTCAACCTTTTCGCTCTGACAAGGATTGACGTTTACTTCAAGGAGATTAACATCTTTGCACAACACAATCTTTTGATATTTTCTACCCCTAACAAAGCCAGACTTTTCGGCGGGAGTAAACTTTTTGATGTTCAGGGACCCTGTCTGGAAATGATGCCATATTTGGAAACTGTTTCAGGATTATGTTTATATATTAGACCAAGAGCTACGTGTGTAATTACTGTGGGCGTGATTTTGAAATAGTTACAACCAGCTATCAATCTGATTGGCTAACAATAGTAGTTTCAACTCGCATGGGATTTATATAGGGCTGAATTCAGATATAATATTCCGTGATATTATATCTGCGTTTACTGAGATTGCGTTAGATGCTCTGTTCAGATTTTTCTCTTCGGTTTCCCTCGGCGACCCTAATACGGTCCCGACGAAGCTTCATGCATATGGCCAAAACTGGCTGTACGGCAGATACAAACGGTTTGATAAATTATAGTGGGATGTATTAACTGTATATTTTGCACACAAGCTAAGTTCTCGCAAGAATTGGTCCTGATCAATATTTTTTATTCAAGTGTTTTTCATAATCCCTAGTCATGGTTCGGCTGACAAAGCCGAGCCATGACAGATAACGAACTCGCCAGGACTAAGATCAGTCGTTTAGTAATAGACTTCCGAACCGCCTTCGTGGCCTCATGACCTTTGCGAATATGCACATATTTGAGCAAATTAGAAGCCAGGCAATATGTCGTATATTTCACCCCCTATGAACTCAACTTGTGAGTAGCCGTGATTGTTTCGACTGGAGGAACGCCCACCTGAGATGGGTGTAGGACAAAACCCCCAGCGGACAAAACCCCCACGGACAAAACCCCGCAGGACAAAACCCCCACCGGATATAACCCCCACTGGACAAAACCCCCATCACATATTATTTCCTATATGCTATTCTAGCAATAAAAGAAATAACATGGTTAATGATAAGATCTCAAGACAATGTTTTTTGATGTTATAACATATTTATTAATCGATACTTGTGTAGCCTACTATACAGGCTAAGCTGCTCTTACATGACCAATAATTGGAAGTAATTCCAGTTTCTCACCAGCACATTTTTTCATCCCAAACGAAGTTTTTCACTAGCACATTAGCGCATGTTTTTCAGTACCAGATTTTCACACCGAACGAATGTTGTGTCCAACTCCTCTCAGCAATTCTGGTACTGTCTTCCGGCCATCTCTGACATTCACACATAGATTCCGCAGATTCCATAGATTCTGTAGTAATTGTTTAGTGTACACTAGTCATTATAAGGCCACTGTTATTTAATTGTTTGTTTCTCGTAACCGTGCTTGTAAAAATACACATCCTGAGTGCGATAATTATTAATTGCAGACCAACTGTATGCAAATATGAAGAAAATGAGCAAGTTTTACTCATGAAAATGTAAATCCATCATGGATTTTAATTATTTGCCCTCAAAATATAGATGAGGGCTGGTTACGGGAAACGACCCATTAATTATCAGCGGCCTAATCCTTACAGCTGAAATACACACAAAAAAAGACCAGGATCATAGAGAATAGACATTTATGAATTTCTATATTAAAAGTGTAAAAATTCTGTCTGAAATAGCTATTTTTGGTTGAGATGGGGGTTTTGTCCGACTTTTCAATATTGAGGGTTTTGTCCGTGGGTGTTTTGTCCTAGGGAGTTTTGTCCGTGGGTGTTTTGTCCTAGGGGGTTTTGTCCACTGGGGGTTTTGTCCGGATCCCCACCTGGGTGATCATCGATGACGTCGAAGAGACCATTCTACAGCCTGTTCTCATTAAAAAGTCAGCTTGTCTGTGAACTCGGCGAAGCACGCTATAACGCCGTCCGTTCATTGACTGTTATTTTAAACGGTTTGTTCGAGTAATAACTGTACTGCCCTAATCTGCGTGCAAGGCTGATACGGAATTTTCAGACCGGCATTATGGAGTATTGTGGTTTTTTCCGTGTTTTGGTCAGTGTATTGTATCTCAATCGCGCTTTGATCGTAAAATGTCATATGATCATCATTACGATATTGCATTACACTATGTTAATAGGACCTAGATCTGAGTTGAGAGGAATTACAGGTAACTTATGAAGTTTAGCTCTCCACCCCCTCGCATCCCACCCCAAAACTTTCCAAAACAAGGAACATTCCCAAATTGGGAAACGTTTTTCCTGAACAGGGAATCTTTGGCAAATACGGTGGTTTATTCATACATTGCAAACAACACAGATATTATACTCAAATGTCCTCTAAATAAGCAAATTTAGTACGGTTTCATTATACAGAATAATTATTTTTTCTTATTATGGTTTCAATTGATCGTTAGCCCACAGTAGGGCTGACCAATATTTCCATTTCAGGAAATCATCATATTCAGATTGGAATATCTCGGGCTAACAATGGCTAACGATCGAGACACTGATCATGTGATAGCAGGGTCAAAGTGAGCTATCTTTGTGTGGATGGTCAATGTGCAGAGAAGTGCAGTGACTGAGAAAATTAGGATCCCAATTTCATAATAGCATTATTCGAAAAATTGAAACCATAATGAGAAAAAATAATTATTCTGGGGTTATGAAATAATACTAAACTTGCTTATAGATGACATTTGAGTATAATATTTGTATATTGTTTGCAATTTATGAATGAACAACCATATTTGCCAAAGTTTTCCTGTTCAGGAAATATGTTTCCCAACTTGGGAATGTTCCCCGTTTTGGGGTTGTACCGTACCGGTACTGTTAAAAGGTTGATGGATATCACCCTAAGAAGATGATCAGCAATGAGTCCAAACTTTTAGATCATCGCCCTAAAAGGGTGACGATCATCATCCTAAAAGCTTGACGACCTGGGATATCACCCTAAAAGGGTGACGACATTGGCCATCACCCTTTCTCATCACCTTTAAAGCGTTATAACCAGGCATCATCACCATAAACAGGTGTGTGGCTGTGTGGACCTATTGGGATGAAACTTGGCATCAAACATCTGCAACTCAGAAGTGATCTTTGACATATTTTTGTAAGTTTATCTTTGCTTCCACCTGCGCGTTCAGAGCATTGTAAGATCAACAGAATTATAGCATGTCGGCAGTACACTTTTTTCAACTGCAGCTACAAATGACCAGATTAGTCATGAAATAATTACTGTTTATTTCATTGGCATATGTTTATGAAGTTTAAAATAATTAGAAGTATAAAAACTATTCTTGCGAAAAATCAGAGGATATTTCAGGTACCTCACGGCGCCAAACAAACCAGCAAGTGCCATTGACAATGTATAGAGGGCAGGGGCGCCATTGTTGCAAATTCCTTGTGCCTTTGAGTCAGGTAGTGCCATTTGCCCAATACGAAGAATTGCAGAAGAGTATCTCCCTGATAAATGCAAGGTATTTTCCCGACAAAATTTGAGGTAAAAAAGGTTTTGTTCTTTTTCAAAAAATGGTCTAGCGAAAACACGAAAACCCTGAATTTTGAACACTGATGAGTTTCAACTTCCTTTTAAAACATGTCTAAAATCGTCCATATCCATGAATGCTGCTCGTGCAACCGGCACGAAACATCCGTCAAAAATAGCACTGTCATCCGTACGCGAAACGTCGTGATTTCATATGGAGAAACGTTTTTGGCGGAAGGTGTAAAATGATAACGAAAGGACTAGTACTAACTGTCAAGCTGGTCAAGCCAAAAAAATAATTTCTTGAAGTTTCCACAAAAGTTGTTTAGAAAACTACAAATTTGTTATGCTTCAAAGTTAAATAGAGGATATTGCACTGTTGAGTTTGAATAGCATAAATATTTGTTCTCGTGAAAGGTGGAAGAATAACCCACGAGACGCGAAGCGTCGAGTGGGTTATCCTTCCACCTTTCACGAGAACAAATATTTATGCTATTCAAACTCAACAATGCAATATTCTATTTATTACCTCCGTCGATCAGACGGAGGTCTAGGAGCGCAACGTGAAATCTCCCGCCAAATAATTGTCATATGGGGAACCCACGACTCATAGTATTTCCAATAGGGATCGCCATGGTTCCCGACGAAATCTTGAATCTTTCTTTGGACACAAATGAATGCTTACGTCACAAAAGGTGTGTATCCTTTGCAGCGCTTCCACCGGGTCTCTTTATTCGAGGGTACTAAATTCGCACGTGAACTTATAGCTTCGCGCTGGTACAGATGGCCGGTATGCACAAACCTGCGCTTTCATAAAAAGTAAATTTTCACGAAAGAAAAACTCGCATTCCAGATAGTATAATTGGAAACTTCCTCGAGAATCTCTGAATCGGCAAAAAGATAAAGGACGAGTGTCATTCACCAGGATGCGAGTCGGAAGTGAGAAGTCAAATTCAAAGTCAGAGGTCAAAAACGTAAAACTCCGAAGAACTCTCTCGGCTTTTTCTTTTCTTTTTTTTTTAGTTGGGGGGGGGGGGGGTGAGGGTTGGGGAGATAGCGACTGAAAAAATATATCTTCCCATGCTTCAATCGTTATCTGTGAATCCAATCAACAACCTAGCCGGATAATCTGTCAAAAATTATCCGTCGTCTGGGTAAGGTTGAAGGGTCATCGGAAGCTCGAACTGTGATACAGGCAAAAACTGTTGTTGTTGTAGTCTGGAAAAATAACTCTGCCTCACGAGGCGCTCTCTCGGCTTTTTCTTTTCCTTTTGTTTGAAGATGGGGGGGGAGATAGCGACTGGAAATATATATCTTCCCATGATACTTCAATCGTGCGCTCATGAATTCCACGGAAAAGCGGACATTGCTAAACAGCCCTTTTTCGCATAAAATTCACTCCACATTCTGTCGTAGACCCTATATTAGCATGCTGTTTGTTCTATTCGCTTCCTATGATCCCCGGGAACAAGCCAATAATAGAGAAGATGTGTTTTAATAGCGAAATATTTTTCCCGCAATTTTTTAACATGAAGAACTCGGGAAATTTCAAATTGTCAAAGAAGAAAAATTGCACTTTACTGAAAACTATACTATTTTGAAACATCTACAGAAAAGATATGCATGTACATGTATAATATGTTGATCTTGACTGTTTATTGGTATTCCTTTTGTTAAATTTGTATACGGCCTCGATGAGGTGTTTTATACAATAAAATGAATCTGAATCTGAATCTGTGGCGGGAGCTGTATACCTTAGTAAAAATAAGAGGTCAGAGTTTTAATTTTCTAAGTAGAAGAGATAAATTCACTCTAGGAATATTTTTTTGAAGAAAATGTGTAATTAATAAAGCACTTTTACCGATAAGATTTAAAAAGCGCACTCGTGATTTCATCACGATTTTTTGTCGATTCCGTCACGGACTAGATTTAACCCCTGGGATGATCCAATCGCGTTTTTTTCACGATGAAAAAAATCTTATCATCCTTGGGTACTGTATGTTAGTAAGAGATGTCATATAAGAATAGTCAGATTGAAACAGAGCAGCAAAAAAATAGACGAGCAACACTAGTCAAGAGTCATGTCCGTTTCAGGTGATTCCGTCACGAACATTTCGAAGCATGATTTACTGAAAATGCTGGATCATCTGTAGATTTTTCATGGATCCGTAAACAGATGTCATATAGAATAGCAAACTAAACTTGAAACTACATGGGTATGACCACGAAACTTCCGAGTACATGACTTTGAATAAAGAAAAAGTCTTCCCAACGGTGATTCCGTCACGGTGGAATTCATGATCTGTGAATCCGATCAACAACCTAGCCGGACAATCTGTCAAAAATTATCCGTCGTCTGGGTAAGGTTGAAGCGTAATCGGAAGCTCGGACTGTGATACAGGCAAAAACTGTTGTTGTTGTAGTCTAGAAAAATAACTGGCATGCACTCTATGGAGAAGGGCCTCGTGAGGCACAAAGTGCAATTTTTTGTTGTTGTTTATCTGCAAATCCGCTCAACTCGATGGGTATCTTTCACTTGTTCTCACAGTTGCCTGGCCTGTGTGATATTGGGTGGTCGAAGTCTACGTATAGTTTTTTTCAATAAATTATGGAAATTAATATAAACATATATTTTTTTAAAGTGTATTTCTCTTTCATCTTTGGCTCAATTAAAGTCATTCTCTAAAATGTGAAGCCGAGTTAATACAGTTTTTAATTATCTACCAAACCCTGTCCTCTATGACATAGCATAAAAGAGAAGTTGAGAATAGAACCGCTCAACACAGTCATTTCTAAACATCAAATTGTACATAAGTATTTTTACTTACTCTGTACAAGCTGAGGGCATTTTTGTGGCTTTTGAAAATTTTGAGATTTTTGCGAGTCTGTCCATATTTAACTAAGCGACGTCCAAGCGAGCTAATGTACGCGCGTTATATTCATATCAAGTATGGTGCGGCTTGTGTTCAATGAGGCTTGGAATGTTTATACAATTAATTTTCTTCTCACTGTTACACAATAAATATTTGCTGCATGGAATCCAGTCGTTTGTTCCATAGGGGCAATATTCTCATCAGCCATCACCATTCAATGTGAATGTGATACATGTACAAGTCCATGGTCATTGATACAGTAAGGTGAAGGCGAAGGTGACCTGTAACACCAGTATACAAAATTATACCGAGCGCATTGAATCCTCATCATATGATGTTGAGACAGATCAGAACGAAGTGTCGGTAAAATCAGGTGTGTTTTGAAGAGCATTCTCTCATCAATGATGATGCTATACTGTACACATACAAAATATGAAGTGTTGCTGTGTTGGGCCTATAGCACAAAATCACAAGCAAGTTGGTACAACTAGGCACACAGGGTCTCATTTCTGTCGCTAACGTGTTGATTTGGGTGAGGGGATCCTCTCATGGGGAGGTGTGGGTGGGATGGGGCCTAATGTCTCAAGCACTTTTCCAGGTTTTCCATCAATATACTCTATTCCATACCCCAATATTTCAAGCACGTCAAATCAAACAAAAATTATTTGCTGGGAATGTGACTTTCACATCCCTGTCTGGACATGCTAGTGAGGAACCCTCAATCCCAGATTAATTACCATTGATGAAGCTAACGTCCAACAATGCAAAATTTAGCTTGGCATCCGGCCGTATGTTATTCAGTGATGTATTACGCTACGGACCCTGTTGCCTCGACGGAGGTCTTTGCGCTCATCCAGCGCTTGTTATTTATATAACAGTATTTTTCTTATCAATTATGTAATAATATAGATACCGTGGGTTGTCTTGTGAAGCAATCTTCTAACACAAATTAAGTCGGGTTTTATTTTGTTTATGGCGCGGAGAAATACAAAGGCATTAGCCAATGGAATTGATGAGCCTCTGAAGTCACGTGCAACTGTCAATCAAGCGGTTGAGTCGAAAGATCACTCGAAGCGAGAAGAAAAAATCTTCTTAAATTTACAGACTTTCAGTTTACCCGACAGTGAAAGGAAGGCAAGTTCTCACGAAGGACAGTGACACGTGGACCTGCTGATAGCTGTCTACATCCCGGTTCAGTTGAATTGAAGTGAAACCGGAAGAACGGGCAATAAAAACGCAACACTGCTGACTCGACTCGCGACTGTGTCGAACACGCATGGTCGGATAAACACGACAAACCGCAACTTCAAGCTCTCCGTCTGGGTAACTGTATGTGGACACCGCTATGCAGCATATGAGAAAACGACTTTAGAGCTAAAGTTTGTTTGTAGACCTTTGAGATGGAACGTAACTGAAGCGTTTTCCTACCGCAGGACATGCTGGAAGCCAGCCCTTCGCAGTTTGCGTGTTTTACGCTTTTCTGTATCATCTTTGCGAAAGTCTAAGGACCCAAGGTGGTTAGTAACTTTATTTCTACTCATATCAGTATTAATTGTGCATTCTTGGTTGATGTAACAACTATTATTTTATGTCGAACGAGCCTAAAAGTTCACTTACTGCGAAAGTCTAAAAATAGACCGGACATTACGACCAAATCGTCCAAGACCATTAAAAAAAACTTCGCCCAAAGATTGAGACAGATCGACCAACGATTGAGGCCGATCACTCAAAGTATTTTATAGATCGTACCAGAGTAGAACGCAGCGCTGCGTGGATATGTTAGCTAACACTTAAATAAAAGATATATTGAATTGTATATATGAAATGATCTGTATATATCTTCATTCCATGACGAAGTTTTGAAGAGTTATGAATTATTGGCAAGCATGTATGCCCAGAATGAAAGTAGTGAAAGAAGTAGTTCCGGCAAGGTCACTTCAAGTTCACAGTTCACTGTTGTACTCAACAGTTAGATAACAAAAGTGTTATCTAACTGCAAAAGTGTTATTTAACTGTAATGAAAATATCACTTTTAAGAGTGAAGTGAAGGATTTCACTGTTATATAAATAATAAATGTTATAATTACACCGTTACTTGTGACGGGAAAAAGCGTCGACGGACGTCATTATTAATAATTTATTATTATTATGATTTAACGTTTTTCGTATGCAATTTATCACTGGATTTGTAATATAGCTAAATCATGCCACTTTGAAACAAAATTAATCTAATATTCTCAATGCCACCGTACCTGCCCTGACATTACATCGAGATATCATTGTGATCCAAGGTGTCCTATAGTTTAGCTATATTAAGAAATTATTGCCAAAATGTGTACGAAAAAGCAAAAAAGTAAAGGAAACCCAATTTCCAACGCCCTTCGCCGCTGCTCCAACTCACTTATGGATGTTGGCTCCGACATGTGTATGTATGTGAGTTTATTGTCTTGGTCGGAAATTTACCGCAGGACGTCGGGCATTACAAGTTTGTTTTTCTGGGTATTCTTGCACTTGCCATGTTTACCCCATGTTGAGGCGTTTACTCCATCAGATGCCATCGACTTCATCCATTAACATCAAACGAATTACTTATTTCAGCTTTTCACGGCTTCCGAGCTAGCGTAACAAATTCCGCTTAAGCCGAGGCTAGGGGCAGTGTGGTTACTTCATAGTTTCCACATGAACAGCGGCAATAAAAGCGCGGCTGAGATACCAAGGCTAATTCTTAGTATCCTCCGTATTCTAGTCAAAATGTAAGGCACAGAGAAAAGCTTTCATGTGGCGTCATATGGTTGCTCTTTAGTCGCCAAACGTTATCCATTTTTCCCACCTCTTACAAATTTTACCAATATTGCAAATATAGGGTTTACTTACCAGTACACCTGTAAAATTATATAATCGCTCCGATGATCCCCGATATTACAGACAGTATTGGTGGCCGATTATCCAGTCTGATTTTTCATGTTTAACCACAGCAGTATTTATGCATTTCCAGGTACAATGAATTATTAATCACTGTCGTTGTATGAGAGATCATGAGTGATCACGCAAATATAATATATCATGTAGAATTGAGAAGAGGGCAATTGGAGTCCGAGCTCGTACTTTTCAAATGAAATATTACTACTTCATAATATTTAAAAGCAAATATATATTTCTCCTCGAATATTTATTGGCTGAAAAATAACAATACTTTCGGATTATGATTGCTATTCGTTAGATATCGATTACTCATCATTTGCTGATATCAGTCAGTCTGTACTCGCAAAATATCAAATAGTTTTTGTTTTAAATTTATTTATATTTTTTTTTATTTATTCTTTTTTTTTTATTATTTATTTAACACACCTTCTGTGTAGTGTGAAATGCTTGCCAAGGCCGCTCAAATGTATGGAAAATGTATTTTGAATGTTTGCTACAATCATTTACCACACATTTCCCATACATTTGAGCTGCCTTCACATGCATTTCCTACTACATCAAATGTATGGTAAATATTACATTTTTTTTTATACCAGCTCCAGAACCGAGATTGTTCATGAAGAGTTTTTACTTCCTCGATCGAAATGCCTTTTTTTTTACAAACACAATTATCATGAAACAAGAAGTGCAGACAGTTATTATACACCTATACACTGGAAATCCAAAAACGCGTTTTGCTTTATTCCAGCAAGGCGCTCTTGTCCCGGAGTTTGTATCACTTTACATGTTCAGTTAGTAACACCTAACGCGCTGGTTCAACAACATGTTTAGTCAGTGACACCTAACGCGTTTTGGATCAGCGGGTTAGGGGTAGTTACCTGAACAAGTTGGGCCACCGTGTTATGTGTTGGCTGAATACTTAAGGTGGTTCATACCTCAAACAACGTTGGCGACGTCATTATTCGGGGTTGTTTCCCCTGTAATAACTCTTCCAACGTCATATATTACCGTTCTGATAAGAGACGTTATCAGGGGAGGCACTGACGTCGCAAATATTAGAAAACTATAGGGAAAGGGACACCCAAAACTTTTTATATAAAAAAGTAGATCGAAGACCCCCACTTTTTATTCGATTAATAAAAAGATCACATGGCGGGAAGCAGTGTTTAAAATATCAGCACAGGTCACCGGATGATTTTCGATTTTGGAGGTGGTTTCATAGTCAGAAAATCCAATTTCCAACGTCATACATTTCGATGAAATGTATAATTCATATAACATTTTTGTATTAATGTTCAACTTTCAGATGTTTTTAAGATCCGTTGAAGTTTCTCTAGATAAGTAAATAATACCTGTGTATATATATCCGTATGCTTTGACTTCCTTGCCTTGTTGCGCAGAAAACTGATTTTTCATGATTTTGGCAAAAACGGCTGACACGGTGATATTCGCGGCTAGATCGAAGACCATCAACTTTTTTTACCTTTTACCACTGATCAACACCCCAGCTACCCACAGCAAAAATATCAGGGTTGGTCACCGGACAAAGTTTTTAGGTATGAACCACCTTAAAGTGTATTGCCCCTTATTCAGGAGCAAGATTCGGATACAGCAATGCCTTCAACATGGGACTCGGGAAAATCACTGTCATAAGTTGGTTTATAGACAGTGTCAGAAGCTGGCAGCTAGGGCCTGAAAAATCAATGAACTGTTCTAGAGTGAAAGAAGCCCGAAGAACTTCTGTAAAACTGATTTGAAATAACTTTTTTCAAGTATTTTCTGTCCGTGTCTATACTTACAGTATGCATGATTCAAAAGTTTACTCGTGGTTTCGCATTGCAATCTGGGAAGGAAACCAATCTTAATAAATTAATATCCTATCAATGCTCCCCAATCGTACATGTCGCTATATAGGATCTTACGTATTTCAATTGAATTTGGTGTTCTGAGCGCCCATACCATGGATATTTAATAGGATTTTGACATTATGGTCGCATCTGGACTCATCCATTTGCAGTCGGGGAGGGGAGATAGGTTCACTGTGTCCATTTACCCCAATGTTTGCACCAAAGATATCTACCCCGTATTATGGTGCCACAATGTCGAGACCGCGGCAACATGAAAAGATACCCCGCCAGTGAGCCAACCAAACAAAAATTCTTTGTTATCTATGTTCCCTTCAAAGCACTATGATGCGCTCTCGGGATTGGTTAACACGCGAGTTACTGCAAGCCTGTTAGATCTACAAGCGACATATCCAAACGGGGAGCAGATAGGATTTAATTTTAATTAGATTGGGAAGGAAACATGGCGGTTTTGCTATGTTTGGATGACCGACAAGGCGTGTATCGATGCAAGGGTAAGCCACTACATCGTTCAGAGCAATCATATATTATTGGACGATATGTCTAAATTTGGATGATATGGAGAGAGAGAGAGAGAGAATTAAGGTTTAACGTCGAGTTCATCAATAGTATAAATTAAGGAGATATGTCTAAATTTAGAAGATATGTCTAAATGTCCAAATTTGGCCGATATGTCTAAATTTGGACGATATTTCTAACTTTGGAAGATATATCTAAATTTGGATCATCGATAGTTTTCTACGAATCCAGTTAAGGTGAATATATAACCTCGCCAACATAGAGATAAACTGGAGAAAAGAGATCGTCTACCATCTGTATCAGTCAGTAATTAATCATCGTATTTTTTCCAGGCTGATATTTCAGTATGTATGCTTTAAGAAAAATATGATTTGTAGGTTTTATTACCGTCACACACAAAACAGATTTGCCCATGTCAATGTCACATGTTCTTTCAAACCGTCCGTCAATGTTGTTTCACGTCACTTTTATTCGTAGGATTTTACAAAATAAACTTGGGTATATTTATATACAAAACACGGACTTTGTGCAAAATTTAAGAAATTAAACTTTGGTTTCATCAACGTTCTTCTTATTTAAGCCTCAAATAAATGTCACATATCTTTTCACATTTCGAACTCCAATTCTTAGCATCCTGCCATCGGCATTGGAATTAATAATTCAGTAGTTATCACTGTTTCATGCCCGTTACATTATGAGTCTGTCAGGGATGGATCCCCGGACCCCCGCTTGCGAAGCGGACTTTCAAACCATTAATTTGATGACTCTAGACTAAAGGGCCGTTAAATTGTGTTTTCTTGGTGTTTCAATCTCGAAATCAGTGATTTTGCACAAATACACTCTTTCGCAACCGTTTTATTCAGATTCATATATGATTCAATGTCTTTAAATTACTCTGAGAATGCCCCAAAATGCTGTAATTTATGCCAAGTGAACAAGGTGATATTTTGTTCTTGGCACACCAAACCTATCTCCGTGGGACCGAATTCTCGCGCTCTTAAATCGCAAGTGTTGTACAGAACATTATAAATGGTGGAGGAGTGATAACTTTATATAAAAGCGTTATATTTTTAACACTCACATAAGGTGTTGAAAAAGGTGTTATATCCAACATTATACTGCTGTATGGTGCAACATTATACTGCTGTATGGTGCAACATTTTTCCACTTTTATCCAAACATATGGTGAATATTATACTTGTAAAGTGTTGCGTTGCTCATGATACAACAATATAATGTTGGATATAACACCTTTTCCCCAAAAACTTTACAAATATAACACTTTATATAATCTTGTCAGTCCTCCAGCATTTATGATGTTAAATACAACAGTTGCGTTTTAAGAGTGCCGCGCATTAAAAATACCACACCCTATGTCAATTTGGGAGATCCCCCGATTCACCCAGACGATCGCCTTTTATTTATGATTCTATACAATGTCAGTAATTTAAGTACTGTTCCGTGTGAGTGGGTTATTAACTTCGAAGGGTTCATCAACAATACGTGAACTTGGTCACTTTACTTCGACTTTACTCTCATTAATTGCAAGAGAAAAGTATCTGTTAATAAATATAATAACAATATATCACGCAAAGTGGGAATTCGATGTCTGATCTCGGTCCTTTTGAATGAAGTATTGCTACTTCAAACTGTAATATGATATATATTTACTCTCAAAACATGTGATTGGCTAAAGGAATAAGTTTACTTTGAAAATTGTTATTTATTAGGTTCCCGTATAGTTCAATATTTGCTTTTACGGTTAATTTATTGCCACACGATAATTTTGCAATGTTTTTTACCAAAAGCATCCAAATGGCACAGGTCCTCGAAATTATAACCGAACTATATTGGACAAGAGCCGTGACCTCACAGATTGATGCGACAAGTCAGACGAGAAAATACTAGTACTTATTCAATCAATTAATTTCATGCAAAATTGCTGAGTGTTTAGAAGAATGTTATTTACATGCGACTGAACCAACGCCCTTGCCGCCATATTGGATTATAGGCATGATATTTTGCGTCATTCAAATAGGCACATAAACACTCAATATGATTTACTCTACATATATTATAAAGTTTGTTCCCTGTGTTCTGCAAAACAGTTCAGGAACATGCTGATAAAGAACCCCCACCCCCCTGATGAAGAGGGTTAGATTATTAAAAGAATGACTTCTATATAGATATGATAGACCACAGTTCAACTGCAGAAATAGGGGAGACAACTCTAGTTATACTGATACCAAAGGGAAGAAAACTAACTACTCTGTTGAGAAGATATAACTAACAATACATTAAAAATAGGGAACAAAAATCGAGGGAGTTCAGTTGATACTGAAATTCAAATACCCAATTCAAATAGCCTATGTGAAATGTACATTATGTATTAGTCTCACCCACGACCCCGCGTATCGACTCTGCGCTTTGCATTTCGTGTGTAGAGAGTGTACAAGTGACTAGTGGTGTAGGCGGTTAAACCTAATGTTAGTTCTAGTTCACTTGCTTCTGGTAATCTATACAATCTCCTTGCTTGCGATATACCAGAATATTACGAATGATTCGGCGAAGAATGTATGTTCATCATCAAGTAGTTATCGACCATGATATATTTCGATTGATTCGTAATTTAAAAATAGTTGGACAGACTACAATGTCTAGAAGAACTTGCATAAGGCGTATACATATATCCAGGGGTCAAAATTTACACCTGTCTACCTGTCCCTGACAGGTAATTTTTGAAAGTGACAGGTAGAGGAATAAAGTACCCCAGTGACAGGTAGCCAATATTTGTTTCTGTTGTTCAGAATATATCTTTGTCAAAATTCAATCAAAACAGCTGCTATTTAGTGCATGGAAACAAGGTGGCATTAGTTTATTGGTATAGCTTGTCATTAATCGTGAATTACATGTACTTGACAATTTCAACGATCACATGTTCAGGTAATACTTAAAGGTGACAGGTAAACATTCTGGTCACCGGTCTCGTGTGACGTAAATTATTTTGAAGATTTCGACCCCTGATATCGCCTGATAGCATTAGTTTAATCATGTGCCATATATATGCATGGTACACTGACGATACGATCGTAGCGTGCGAGATCTATTGCTCTAAGTTTCGTAACTTATATCCAATTTAACATGAACCTTCGTGCCGCTTGAAAATCATGTGTTTTACATCTCCTTGGTGTGCAAATGAACATCCACAATCAAAGCCTGACTGAGATACATCGTTCTCTGTGTGACTGAGATACATCGTTCTCTGTGTGACTGAGATACATCGTTCTCTGTGTGACTGAGATACATCGTTCTCTGTGTGACTGAGATACATCGTTCTCTGTGTGACTGAGATACATCGTTCTCTGTGTGACTGAGATACATCGTTCTCTGTGTGACTGAGATACATCGTTCTCTGTGTGACTGAGATACATCGTTCTCTGTGTGACTGAGATACATCGTTCTCTGTGTGACAGATACATCGTTCTCTGTGTGACTGAGATACATCGTTCTCTGTGTGACTGAGATACATCGTTCTCTGTGTGACTGAGATACATCGTTCTCTGTGTGACTGAGATACATCGTTCTCTGTGTGACTGAGATACATCGTTCTCTGTGTGACTGAGATACATCGTTCTCTGTGTGACTGAGATACATCATTCTCTGTGTGACTGAGATACATCGTTCTCTGTGTGACTGAGATACATCGTTCTCTGTGTGACTGAGATACATCGTTCTCTGTGTGACTGACTGAGATACATCGTTCTCTGTGTGACTGAGATACATCGTTCTCTGTGTGACTGAGATACATCGTTCTCTGTGTGACTGAGATACATCGTTCTCTGTGTGACTGAGATACATCGTTCTCTGTGTGACTGAGATACATCGTTCTCTGTGTGACTGAGATACATCGTTCTCTGTGTGACTGAGATACATCGTTCTCTGTGTGACTGAGATACATCGTTCTCTGTGTGACTGAGATACATCATTCTCTGTGTGACTGAGATACATCATTCTCTGTGTGACTGAGATACATCATTCTCTGTGTGACTGAGATACATCATTCTCTGTGTGACTGAGATACATCATTCTCTGTGTGACTGAGATACATCGTTCTCTGTGTGACTGAGATACATCATTCTCTGTGTGACTGAGATACATCATTCTCTGTGTGACTGAGATACATCATTCTCTGTGTGACTGAGATACATCATTCTCTGTGTGACAGATACATCATTCTCTGTGTGACAGATACATCATTCTCTGTGTGACTGAGATACATCATTCTCTGTGTGACTGAGATACATCATTCTCTGTGTGACTGAGATACATCATTCTCTGTGTGACTGAGATACATCGTTCTCTGTGTGACTGAGATACATCATTCTCTGTGTGACTGAGATACATCGTTCTCTGTGTGACTGAGATACATCGTTCTCTGTGTGACTGAGATACATCGTTCTCTGTGTGACTGAGATACATCGTTCTCTGTGTGACTGAGATACATCGTTCTCTGTGTGACTGAGATACATCGTTCTCTGTGTGACTGAGATACATCGTTCTCTGTGTGACTGAGATACATCGTTCTCTGTGTGACTGAGATACATCGTTCTCTGTGAGATACATCGTTCTCTG
Organism: Hanleya hanleyi; assembly: GCA_036873755.1. Taxonomy (NCBI): domain Eukaryota; kingdom Metazoa; phylum Mollusca; class Polyplacophora; order Lepidopleurida; family Hanleyidae; genus Hanleya; species Hanleya hanleyi. The sequence goes on from JAVTVY010007968.1 coordinate 19,908, forward strand.
TGTGACTGAGATACATCGTTCTCTGTGTGACTGAGATACATCGTTCTCTGTGTGACTGAGATACATCGTTCTCTGTGTGACTGAGATACATCGTTCTCTGTGTGACTGAGATACATCGTTCTCTGTGTGACTGAGATACATCGTTCTCTGTGTGACTGAGATACATCGTTCTCTGTGTGACAGATACATCGTTCTCTGTGTGACTGAGATACATCGTTCTCTGTGTGACTGAGATACATCGTTCTCTGTGTGACTGAGATACATCGTTCTCTGTGTGACTGAGATACATCGTTCTCTGTGTGACTGAGATACATCGTTCTCTGTGTGACTGAGATACATCGTTCTCTGTGTGACTGAGATACATCGTTCTCTGTGTGACTGAGATACATCGTTCTCTAGAAAATGACATGGAAATTCTTTTGGATAAAGAATACTGACTGGTGACCATGAGTGATAAGGATTGTATGTAAAGAACATAATGATGTCTTACTGTCGTCATTGAAAACTGTTGGCTGCTTACCCCGTTTAGGAAACCATTTTATTTATTTTTTAAACAGTGCGGTACAATTCCAAAACAGGGAACGTTCCCAAATTGGGAAACATAATTCCTGAACAGGAAATCTTTGGCAAATATTGTTGTTCATTCATAAATTGTAAACAACACAAATATTATACTCAAATGTCATCTAAATTATTAAGTTTAGTATTGTTTCATAACACAGAATAATTATTTTTTCTCATTATGATTTCAATTGTTCAAATAATGCTATTAATAAATTTGGATTCTAATTTTCTCAGTCACTGCACTTTTTTGCACATTGACCATCCACACAAAGATAGTTCACTTTGACCCTGCCGTAACATGATCAGTGTCTTGATCGTTAGCCTGAGATATTTCAGTCTGAATATGATGGTTTCCTGAAATGAAAACATTGGTCAGCCCTATGGTGGGTTAACGATCCATTGAAACCATAATAAGAAAAAATAATTATTCTGTATAATGAAACAGTACTAAACTTGCTTACTTAGAGGACATTTGAGTATAATATTTGTGTTGTTTGCAATTTATGAATGAACAAACATATTTGCCAAAGATTTCCTGTTCAGGAAATATGTTTCCTAATTTGGGAATGTTCCCTGTTTTGGAAAAGTTTCCTGTTCAGGAAATATATTTCCCAATTTGAGAACGTTCCCCGTTTTGGAGTTGTACCGCACTGTTAAATGAGTAAACTATCCAAAATTTCATTTATTTGATTACCATTGGTCATCACTAATTGGGAAAGTTGAAGCGCCCCCTAGTGGCCAAGAGGTGAATATCTGGCAGTATGAATCAGTGTGGGGAGACAGCAGAGTTTGGGACATAAGGAATCAATGTGAACACGAGCGTACAGTGTTAATTAAAATGTGATAAAAGTATCATGCAAGTAGCGATTACACAACATTTATACATATAAATTTACATCACACTCTGAGATGCATGTAACTGATGGTATAGTTGCTTAATCACATTCGGAAAGTCCACGCCTCATCACAGGCATCTGTTCCCCGCTCCATACTGGGGGCAGGCTCCTATAACTTAACACTAAGAAATACGGAACAATCTCTGTAAATATAAAACTAACTTTTTTTGGCCGCTGTTTTTTTACATATTTGTTGACTATATTCATTTCATAAAACATATGAAAATTTCAGAATTTTTCAGCGGACACAAACAAATATATTCACCAAAATAAACTTTCGGCAATGTTGAAGCACACAAATCACAAGTCAGTCAGCGGAGGGAGAGCAAATTAAACTGACATTCTTTTGTTCTCACTCGGGGTGGACAATTATTTTTCTGAATCCAACTAGAATTTCCAAATTTACAGAGTTTATGTTGTTGATATTCATCATTTACACATTTTTACATGGCAGAATACTGTCTATTTCATTGAATATTAAAAAGTCTTGGAATCCTTTTGAAGTTAGTGTCTTCTGTCCCTGCTGCGACTTCTGTGACTCCTCCCTGGTGAACGTTGATGACCGTTATCGTGAAATGTCCTCCCCCTGTGAGAATCATGTCCTCCTGAATTGTCTCTATGACTGTTACCATGGTGACCGTTCGATTTTCGGGATTGTCGGTCATCTGCGTCGCCACTATCACTATGGCTGTGTTTGCGTTGTTGTTGTTGATCACTTTTGTATTTCTTCGGTTTCCGGTCTGCTTCATTGTCACTATCACCACTACTGTCCCTATGGCGAGGCTGTCTGTCTTTATCACTTTTCATGTTTTTATTCCTGGTGTGCATGTCACTGTCAGACTCACTACTAGATGATGAACTACTACGATGTCGTTGGCGTTTCCCTCTATGTTCCTTGTGTTGATGATTTTGTTTCCTCGCTCCCCTATCACCATCAGAATGACTCATTCGTTTCTTCTGTCTATCGTGGGACGGACTCCTGTTACCGTCATCTCGTCTATTTCGTCTTCCACCACTCCTGCTCCGACTACGTATCTGGTCTCGATTTTCATGGCGACCTGGAGATCTGGCTCGTTCGTCTTTTCTGATGTGTCCATCTCTGGACTTCACATGGGACCCATGTTGATCAGGATGATGTCTATCACCAGAAAGCCCCGGGTTTGACCCTCGTTTTTTTGATGAAGCTGTCCTCCATCGTTCATCCTCTTCATCTTCAGAATCTACAGGTGAATAAAACTCATTGTTACTGATATTGTACATTAACTTATTGCTTATTCTTGTACAATCTAGGTAAAAAAGGATGGTAAAATGATCTGGGCAATGTCCTCTAGCATTTCTAGACCGGACACTATGAAAAATTTGTACGCAATTTTCGCCGATATTCTACGAGATCCCATAATAAGCCATTCAAGACAATTTCTGCCTTTTCACTTTGACAATAATTGATGTGATTGACGTTTAGTTCACAGATATTAACACCTTCGCACAGCGGGGGTAAACCCCTTGATCTTTACGTTTACCATGCACACAATCTGGAAATGATGCCATAATTGGATACCGTTTCCAGACTGTCACCTGACTGGCTAACAAATGTAGTTCGAAATTCGCACATGATTTATATAGCGCTGAGATCATATGTAATATTCTGTGAGTTTACTGAAATTGATTCCTGAAGAGGATTGCATTATCGGATTACGGGCCAACAGGTTTAATCTGTGAAGCGGTAGCAGCATGACTAAACTTTTGAGTACAAACTGAACATTGTGCTCACCTGCAACATTTTCCCAAGGCAACTCCCTCTGTACCCGCATTTTTAACAGTTCTGAGCTTGGTATCAACATTGTCATGGACATGAATGCAGTGAATTTATACTTATCATTGCCTCCATAGTTTCAAAGACGATACCCCAAGCTTTCCAACAAGGTATAATATGATGAAAATGTTTGTCTAGAAATACTTCATTTTTGTATGCCAATGACAGGCAATCACTGAACTATATTTCTATCGGAACTATGTACTGATACGGTACAGAGAGGGCTAAGCTAGGAAGTCTTGCATTGGGACCAGAAGGTGTTAGATTATTCAGTCCAGTTCAGTGATTAAGATTAGAATGGGTAAAGCCTGTGATCACATCAGATAATATTGCTCCCAGGTTCTCATGACATCACATTAAAAGTTGCTACAGCGCGTCACATCCAGAATGTGTGGTACTAAAGCTATACCGGCATACAACCATTCCCCCCTGCTGAGGGCTGTACCAGAAAAATCGACCATAGAGGTCCATGTCCCCCGCTAGCAGCATCAGTTATGGTGGATTACATCCACCATAACTGGCGCTGCTGCTGCGGGGGCCATGGACCTCTATGGTCGATTATTTGGTCGATGATATCTCATATCATTGATGAAGAGTATGATTTGAAAATGGACATATCGCTGATGAGCTTAACATAATCTAATACAGCGGATGGCAACCATATTGGATAATGCACATCCATAAAACATAATACCAACTGTCCTCTCATCAATGTCCATGCACTCCCCAAGTTTGAAGTAGATTGGTTGAATCGTTCTTGAGCTATTGTCCAGACAAGATCTAAATGCTGAAAATCTAAGATGATTGATGGTGGCCATCTTGGATTACACAGGTAACTGAAAAGCAATGACAACTGTCCTCTCACCGATGTCAAGCCAAACTGCAAGTTTGAAGTCGATCAGTTGAATTATTCTAGAGTTGTTGTCCAGACAAGATGCAACTGCTTAAAATGCAACATAATCCAATATTGCTGGTAGATGGCAGCCAAATTGGATTATGCTCGTTCATGAAACACAATCCTAACCAGGATATCACCATGGTCAAGGGACTCCCCAAGTTTGAAGTAGACCAGTTGAATCGTACTCCAGCTATTGTCCGGAAAATCCAATGAAATCCAGTATGGCTGATGGTGGCCATATTGGATTAAGCACGTCCTTGAAAAACAATCCTAATCCTTCTCTCAGCAATGTCAAGGCACTCCCCAGGTATGAACTAGATCGGTTGAATCATTCTTGAGTTACTGTCCGGACAAGATCCAACTGCTTATAATCCAATATGGCTGACGGCGGCCATATTAGATCACGCACATTGCTGAAAAACAATCCCAACCGTCCTCTCACCAATGTCAAGGCACACTTCAAGTTTGAAGTTGATCGGTTAAATCGTTCACGAGTTATTGTCCGGACAAGAAAATCTAAGATCCAACTGCTTATAATCCAATATGGCTGACGGTGGCCATATTGGATTAGGCACATTGCTGAAAAACAATCCCAACTGTCCTCTCACCGATGTCAAGGCACTCCCCAAGTTTGAAGTAGATCAGTTGAATCATACTCCAGTTATTGTCCGGACAAGATCAAATTGCTTAAAATCCAATGAAATCCAATATGGCTGATGGTGGAGCACGTCCTTGAAAAACAATTCTAGTCCTCCTCTTAACAATGTCAAGGCACTCCCCACATATGAAGTAGATCGGTTGAATCATTCTCGAGTTATTGTCCGGACAAGATCCAACTGCTTATAATCCAATATGGCTGACGGCGGCCATATTAGATTACGCACATTGCTGAAAAACAATCCCAACCGTCCTCTCATCAATGTCAAGGCACACTCCAAGTTTGAAGTTGATCGGTTAAATCGTTCACGAGTTATTGTCCGGACAAGAAAATCTAAGATCCAACTGCTTATAATCCAAAATGGCTGACGGCGGCCATATAGGATTACACACATTGCTGAAAAACAATCCCAACCGTCCTCTCGCCAATGTCAAGGCACACCCCAAGTTTGAAGTTGATCGGTTAAATCGTTCACGAGTTATTGTCTGGACAAGAAAATATTACGGAACTACGGAATAACGGAATTACGGACACCGGTGTTTCTAAGTCCCCCCCTACTAAGTAGCCGAGGACAAAAAAAGGTACATGGGGTGGGGGAAAGACTACTTTTTCTGACCCGAACTGCCCATACACCATTTATTCTATCTCACTAAATGTTAAATGTCTGTATACCATCAACCAACCATAGAACTGGGGGGGGGGGCCCACATCCCTGGGATGGTAAGACATGGGAAATTGAAAACATTCCCACAACCCAACACCCCCTTTGAAAATCTTAGTGACAGGTACAAGTGTGTCTCCTGAATGTTTGACTTCCAACAAAAGTGAATATTCTCCTACCTGAATCGCTCTCACTTTCTGAACTGGATGACTCTGTCTTCCGTTTGCTCTTCTTTCCTGCTCCTCGAGCTCCTTTCTTAGACTGCTTGGCATGATCATCTGTCAAAAGTTATGGTCAATTTGTGACTTTTTTTAATCCATGTTTCTTCAAAAATAATCTCTCTGGGATTTATGATAATTTAATGGCAGCAAGGGGAATACAAGTCAGAACAATCCATAACTGGCATGATGTCGTACACAAGCAGAATCAGAATCAAAATATTTATTAAGCCAATCATGGTGCTCAGCTGGGGGACAATCAAAAGCATTAAATAATCAAATACAATCAGGCATCACCCCCCCCCCCCCTCTCCCACCACCACCACCACCCCATGATGAAAATTAACTAACGATAACATTGATTTCATTAATTAGGTCGACTTCAACATCACATGACAAGTATAGTAACTTCTCTAATAATTCAATCAAAGGAAGTGAAAATTCCCACCATAAATTAATAGGGTTATCAAATTTATTAGAAAAGAAAGATGACCGAATAGTCCAATCATGCATTATTTTAATGATTTTAGAGGGTGATCAAATTTATTTACAATGATGGGTTGAATTTTGCCCACAAAAGACTTTTCTGGTGGATAGTTTATATAGCCGATAACAAGCGCCTGTTTGAAAGGGGGGAGGGACTATCAGCCATGATAAATGGCCCCCCCCCCCCCAATCAAAGAACCCCCCTGCTCCATGGCCCCTGGAAGAGGGTGTTATCTCACAGATTTGGTGTCAATCTAGAATCAACTGATTCAATATCAGATACATGAGATCTCCCTGCAATAAATGCATCACCCCTCTGTTTTACTATCTCAAATATCACTTTCGGTAATTTCATTTATTTGGGGAATTACTGTACATTAAAGTGAACGTAAAGGCTGAGGCAACATGCACTCTGTGGGAAAGAGCTACATTGAAATACTGAAATAGCAGCAACAAATATTTTTGGGGATTTTTTTGCACCGAGTACGAACGAAATTATCTCCGTTGTATTATTGTTCCCCGGCTGCCGCCATGCTGGCTATCTCACTCAGAGCAGTGACGTTGTATCACCTCGGAGCTCTTTACTTTGTGGAGTTAGAAAGCGCAGAAAGCATGTAAACATAGCGACGCACGAGGAGGCTAGCCTGACTTCAAGTTCTGACGAAGAGACAAATGAAGGTTTACAGGGTTACCAGTTTGAACCAAAACGCTCCGATGTCGACGAAAGTAGTGAGTAGTTCATCGAACGTTTCAGGTCAGTAAACACTTGCTGGAGACACGCAACACAATCAAAACACGCTTGAAACAGCCGAGCTCTCCACCACCGCAATTACAATTCGTGCTACAGCGATGCCAAAACAAAGTGATACTACGTCACAGCAAAATATCACGTGCTCCGTACAAGCGTTTTCATTGGCGCAAGGCTAATGAATAAACTGTTATGGCCGACTCCAGTCGCTCGTTGCATCAGTCAATAATTCCCGTGTTTGGAATTTTTTGTTTGGAAGGGAAAAAATCACAAAAAATATTTGTTGCTGCCAAATGATACTTTTAATATAGTTCTTCCACGCAGTGCGTGTGTTGTCGCAGCCTTTACGTTCACTTTAATTAGAGTCTTTCTGGCTGTCTTCAGGGTTGATTTTCCACAACATTTCTATGAATAATAATTCAATTGTTTTTTGTCTAACGCTGTCACTTTCTGGTTGACAAGACCTCAATTTTGGAAATAAAAATCTTCAAATAAATCTTTGAAGAACAAATATGAGACCTTTATAATGCTCAGTTTGTTGTTATATTTCAAAAATCCAGTTCAAGAAAATATATCAAAACATATAAACTTTTCCTACATGTATAATTTCTCTCCAAAGGGTCAGTTTTCGCAGGAAAACAGACTGTTGGAATATTATACAGATACCATGTTTCGGAGGTGTATTTGCGATAAATCCCGGTCAACAAATTTCCCGGGTATTAGCAAGGAAATTTGCAATGGTCGAGTAGATAAGTACTATCATAAACAAAACCGACTCTTTGAGTGGGAAAAATCAGTACACGAATCATCTGTCGCTCGAACCCGCCATCTATATTTTCCTTCATGATGATGGAACTCGCCACCACTGGCACTGTGATAATTCAGCGAGTACATTTTGACAAAAAATACCCCGTCCCTAGTTGCAATGAAGGCAAATTCCACGCTGTCCCTAGCAGGCACTTGGTGTTGATCTGTACAGGGATATTTGCATCAAATACACTGGCAAGGAACTTGTGAGAGCTGTTAATCACTCTCCTAGATGTTTACAGTGAGAGTGATCACTGTATTGCGAGAGGGATTCACTCTTCTCAGCAGTACTCTCCAATACATTTTCATTTTCCAGGAGAGGGATCAATAACTCTCCTAGAAGAAAAGTTAGGGGAGTGATATTAAATGGGAGAATGCCTATGAAAACTTGTGTAATATACAAGGTGTAATTAAACTGCTAACTTGGCACTAACATGGTCTCATATTTGCTATTCGAAGAGATATTTGAAGATATTAATCTCCAAATTTCTTTAATACAGGCTTAAATTATATACAAACCAGAATCACTGGATTCGTCTTTCTTGTGTTTCCTTCCGTGTTTCTTCTTTCTTTTCTTCTTACCACCAGTCCCACCTTTCTGCATTCTATCAAGTTTCCTGTAATGGTATTAATGTTTATTATGGTTACTCCAGTGTGATAAAGTTAGAAGCTATGGGTAGAAAACGGTCACAGATATAGACCGGACAAGAACGGTTCAGCGATTTCCTGGTTTTTAGGCCAGTGACCTGGACCTCTGACCTTGACCTCCATTTTGGTATGTGACACATCGTCTCCCCTCAGGGTATCCACTCACCAAAAATTGGAACTGTAGATAGAAAACTGTCCCAGATAATGACCGGACATGGGGGATGGACAGATGGATGGAAACTGCCATCAAATAATACGTTCGCCTTTTGGGCGGGCATATAAAAAGTACTAATTTTATTCCAAAGTATCAAGAGAATCCTTCCAGTAGTTCTAAATAAATCGCGAAAACAAAAATAAGATGGGAGATTTGTGGGTTATTTTTTGACGTTATGAGGTCAAGCCTGCATGTTATAACATTGGCAGATCAACGTCATCGTGGCCTCAAAATAACATGGTAGGTATTGATGATTTTTGGCAATTCTCAACAGATTTTAATGAGATACGGGGAAAACATTAGTATTCTTTAGTTTATATTCTGTGTGAAGTTTCAATGTTATATGATAAATTGTCTCCGAAATATTGACGAAAACGTCTCGGATATATTATCTGGGACAGACAGTAGAGCTGTTCCTTTGCTGCTGCCACTTACTTGAGAAGTTTCTTCTTTTGTTTTGGAGTAAGACCTTTCAGGAATTTCACTTCTGGATCATCTTCATCCTCACTGCCAACCAGTTGCTATGGAAATCAATACAAGAATGATGGTCAAATAAAATCAAACAGAGATCAATCAGAGTTCACTAAAATGTAGCCCCCACCCCCAGAACCCACATACAATCAACCACCAAATCCTCTATAAACTTAAAACACAATACAAACACAGGAAGGAAGCAATCAGAGATTGCTCAATTGTATGCCCCCCCTTCCACTTTAATCCGACACTGCCCCGCCATTGTTCTGTTCTTTATTGGTTGGTGGAGGCCTAATTTGGATAATTATAAAAATTCTGTTTCAGTCACTTTTTTGCCATGTCTCACATAATACATATTCCAAATATCAAGCAACAAGTGATAATACGATGCTTCGATGCAAGATGGTCGCCAGGGCTTTCGCCAAATCCGAAAATGTGACCTGGTTATGAGACCTACATTCCTTGGGAGTATATTGTGGTGAAATTATGAAGCGATCAGTGAATTTTGTACCCAATTCACTGTTTTTGGGGCAATTTCATACTTCAGGACCTATGTTGTCTGCTTTGGAATGTAGAATAACATATAATATAGCCATTTTCCTGGTTCAAATCAGTTATGGACTGAGATCCAGCTTGGACAAATAAATATATCCCATTCATTTAGGTTTAAACAAAGGGCCATAACTCTTGAAAATATAACCGAAAACAGAGAAACTTCACTGACCACATATCATGCGTATTTCATACTTGTTCATACAATATTAACCGAGATCCAGCCCTACAAATCCCAATTCACAAAGATTTGAAGAAAAAAGGGCCATAACTCTTGAAAATATAGGCGAAATGTGGAGAAACTTCACGCTGCACAACTACAGGGCACTGATCACATATCCTGCAAATTTCATAATTGTTCATACAATATTCACCGAGATCCAGCCCGGACAAGTTCCAATTCACAAAGATTTGAAGAAAAAAGGGCCATAACTCTTGAAAATATATGCGAAACGCGAAGAAACTTCACGCTGCACAACTACAGGGCACTAATCACATATCCTGCAAATTTCATAATTGTTCATACAATATTCACCGAGATCCAGCCCGGACAAGTTCCAATTCACAAAGATTTGAAGAAAAAAGGGCCATAACTCTTGAAAATATATGCGAAACGCGGAGAAAATTCACGCTGCACAACTACAGGGCACTGACCACACATCCTGCAAATTTCATAATTGTCCATACAATATTAACCGAGATCCAGCCCGGACAAGTCCCAATTCACGGAGAATTCAGGAACAAAGGGCCATAACTCTTGAAAATATAAGCGAAACGTGGAGAAACTTTACGCTGCACAACTGTGGGTCATTGACCACATATCATGCAAATTTCATACTTGTCCATACAATATTAACCAAGATCCAGCCCGGACAAGTCCCATTCACAGAGATTTCAGAAAAAGGGCCATAACTCTTGAAAATTATACCGGAACTCGGAAAAAACTCCACGCTGCACAACTACGAGCCACTCGCCACATTCCATGCAAGTTTCGATCCTGTCCATCAAATATTAACCGAGATATTGCCCGGACAAGAAATTCGGACGGACAGACGGATGGACAGACGGACAGACGGACAGACGGACGGACAAAGCGATCTGCCCCCCCTCTAGTTAGAGGGGGGGCATAATAATGGAATGAGTTGAAGGTAATTTACTTCAACAGATTTAGGGTGGGGTGTAGGATCGTGTCAGAAAAGTGGGTGGCATCTAATCTGCACAACTTTGTTATGTTAATATAAACATTCATAATATATAGAGATATGAGGTGGGGCAATGCTTAGTTTTGAGGTAGGGACAATGGCTTCACTAAACCAATACTGGTAGCACATGTATATACATGAGAGAGCTCTGTCTAATACCATTATGAACATGTTTCACAAACCTCATTGGCTGCCCTGGGGTTGTGTCGCCTTCCTAGGATGCTCTGTTTCAACATTAACCCTTCCTCCTTCAGTCCCTCTGTTAGTGGGTCAGAACTCTGACCAGCTGATGAGAAAATATAGTGCAGATTGAGCATAAATACAACAAACTAACTTGATCCCTCTTCATCTACGTAAGTTTATGCGTAGTTTAATTTTATCACTTCATGTACATGTACTGTCTATTTTCTTTACACTTTTCGAGTTCTTCAATCTGAACGACATGGGGTCCTGAGGGTAAACACGCGAGGTTATCTGCTCAGAACATTACAGTACAAGGTAGAAATAACTTAAAACTTGAACGCGACCACATGAAAACAGGAACGCATGGGAATTCTTTTGGTATGAAAGTGTCTGCACTATGATAGCGGCTGAAGAAAAACGACTACTAGCTATAGATGCAAGCTGTACCTACATTGCGTGCAATATTTACCAAATGCTTCAGAGTGCGTTTCCTGACCATTGGTTGTGTTACAAATGCACGAGACGTTCTTTTTCCACATTGCGACTTCACACGCAGTTATATAAGACTTCTGCAATTTTTTTCTGCTGAACAAGTCAGCTTTTAGCGAAGCATTATTTTGTGGGCAAGGGAATCGCGTTCAAGGTTACAGTAATTCCTCTAATAATTCAATCACTCTATTAAAATTCAATCACCCCCAAAAGTCTGTGGACAAAATTCAATCAGTCATTGTAATAAATTTGATCACCCTCTAAAATCATTAATTAAACACAGAAATAATGGATTATAGGCACCATTTTTGGACCATTTTGTCAACTTCCTGTTTTAACATGAGGCACCAGAGGTGCTACAACCTCTCAGCCCCTCAACAGTCCAGCCCAAGCAACATCTCGTGGCCTGGTATAAACATACCAAATTTGAAAAGAATCTGATGAAAGTTATTGCCCAGAAATGCATATAGGATTTTACCACCAGGTGGGGCCACCTATTGGCGAAAGTGGTCGAAATGCATTCCCAGGCGATACCTCATGGCATGGTATATGCAATTTGAGAAGAATCCGCTGAACGGTTCTCAAATTATTGCTCGGAAATGAATTTCAGATGGGCAAACAGATGGATGCACTGACAGACAGACAGACAGACAGACGGTTGGATGGACAATCGCAATCCAGTATACCCCCCTACTATGTACAGGGTTATATATTGGTGAATTGGTAAAGTTGTGATCTTATTGGCCTGAAACTAAATGATGGACGGGGCTTTTGTCCATATTTTTTCCATTCGCTGGAGCTTTTGTGCAAATCCCAAAGAGACTGCTATATTGTTCTCATATTGTTCATCATTTTCATAGAATAGCTATCATTTATTGGGGGCGAAGACACATTTTGTTGTTGATGTAATACAATTTATTGTTGTACATGAAAAACAAATTAGTTTCGTTATCAAGTTTGATAGATTCATTTCATGCTCACCAAATACATCTTGAAGTTTCATACATGTATTCAGAAGATATAGCAAGTAAACATTGGCTTTATTCAGTGTATCATCCAAAAATAAGCCTCTGTATACATGCTGTATACTATAAACATAGGTCTATAAGATTCACTGCTGATAGTGGCACAAGGACAGAAACCTGGACGGAGAGACAAACAGATGAGGACCTGACCAACTAAACATACAAAAGGCACATCCACAGATTACATTCTATATTGCACAGAAATTTCATCGACCTGCCTTCAGTGGTTCTCAAGATATTGGAGTCCGGGGAAAAGAGGACGAACAGATGGACAGATGGGGTGACAACAATACCCCTGAGCCCAATCGGGCTGGGGGGTAATAAAATTGATCACCCCAGATTTTATGGCAAGAAATTTCACTTCCTGTGAACAAATTATTAGAGGAATATTATTGTGTTAGTACTGTTTGACTTCATGTACATGTACATGTTGTAAGTCTGCATTCATCTTTATTCATGAATAATTGACCCAAACTTCCTGCACATGTCTGCCTTCTTGTGGACACCAGTACAATTTAATGACACATTTCCTCGTATCCAAGTTAATCTAAATCTCCCTCTCTCTCCTCACATCCAAACTTCCTTGACTGTTATCAGGATTTCACCAATGAGATTTGGTTCAGTTGCTTTGATAATTCGACATTTACATCTCAGGAAGCCCTCAATTTATTTGTAGCAAAGCTTCTGGTTGGGGAAGTCGGACACAGATTTTCTCACTCATGTCAAGGGAAATAACTGAGAACTTACGTTGAGGGGGTTCTGCTGTGAGGTCTCGTCCATAGAGGGGACAGATCTTGTCCGTATTCACATGGCCCCACTGACGACACTTGATGCACCGAACGTTTCTGACCTCAATCCCAAATGGCTGATCTCGGATTGTTTCGTCATCCTTGGCGTAACTGTGAAATGAGAAAATATTTCATGTTCAGTTATTATGGAGTAAGAGAATCTATATTTGATACTGACAATACCACTTCTCCAGATCTTTAGTTCTGTAAACTTGGGCATACTTTCTAGTTCTCAGGGATAAAGATTTGCTGATGTTCTGAAATTGGATTTGAGCAATTTTGAACCCTTCTCAAACATTCATAATTGCAACTGGGAAAAGACAAACTAAAATAGATGTTAATCCCTCTTATAGTTCAATCCCCTAATCAAAACTCAATCACCCACCCTTCAAAATCATCGAAATAACAAAGAAATAATGAATTATATGCATGATTTTGAATCATTTTGTCATCTTCTGACGAAATCGGAGCATCAACTTACGATTCACGTGGAGCATTAAATTTTCTCTGCCATTCGAACTTGAATTCGGGGTCATCATCTTCTCTCTGAAGAAAAGTGGAAGTACAAAACTAGCTGATTAACCATTAAAAAAAAGATAATTATCTTTCATTCCTTCACAGAAATATTATAGACAAAATTCTATTATTTGCTTTCAATCTTGAAAAGACATAAAAATCTACCTGTGAAACAAATAACAAAATTGGTGTGGCCAAGCCATTTCAATAAGGATTCCATTATTGTAAATGCTGTAATAATTCAATCACCCCCAGATTTGATCAGTCACTCGTATAAATCATCTTCATATACAAGTTGACTTCCCTAGCCATATTAGGAGGAATGATGTAATATACTGAGAGAATACAGGTACGTCACGCAGTCGATGAGTACATTCGGACTTGCTCGCCTCTCGTTTGTAGATGAAATTACACCTCGGATTGGAAAGCTTTCGGAACGGGTCAATTCAAAGTGGGAACATGGAGAAGACGTTTTGTGTATGAAGATGAAGAAAATTTGATCACCCCTTAAGGAGAAACTACAATGTCCTGTTTTTGTATCATTCTACAGGGGCAGGGCTTTATATTACATGTTGTTCACACCGTTTAAGGGTGTGCCCAAATTAAATATGCCCAAATTATATGAAGTTTGGGGAGAGAAAAAATTCTAAAAATGTACAAAATATGTAGTTTGTTGGCAAGTATTCAACAGGAAATTAATAACTGGTTACTTTTTTTACTTTTTCAGCAATTTGCATCCTGTTATTAATCCATCTTAAATGTATTTTTAATTTGGGCACATTAGCGTAATCCAATAGAGGGTGTGCCCAAATTAGCGTAATATAAAGCCCTGAGGGGTTCATACAAGTCACATTTTACAGCTGTTTATAGGCTGTAAAATTCACCCAAAACTCAATAGAGAAGCCGAGAATCATGGTAAACTTACATGTATGGAAAACTCAATTCCGGCAAAATGCTAATGTTGAAGTATTAGAATATTAAAATTCTAGAATAGCTGAATATTGATTGGACAAAAACCCAATTAAGCGAGAAAAAAAAAATGAATATTTTGACGTCTATGAACACCTGTTCTATCACTTTCCTGTTACAGGGATCGAAATGTTTTTTGAGAATTACTTGTCACTGTGACAGGTAACTATTTTTTTTACTTGTCACCCTGGTACTTCAGCTTGTCACTCCTACTGAAACTTTTTTCACCATACTCTCATCATATATTCCAACCAGTCTCCATTTTCCAGGCATTGGAGAATTTGAACACACGGTTTTTTTTCCGATCGCGAGACATTTATGACAGCGACAAATTTGTCTCCTTCGTTTAGCTCTGCATTGCCAAGATGAATGTCCTTACTCCCGGATGTTAACTCAATGGGCTCATTTCTGCCACCAGACTGTTCCACTATTAGGAAGTTCAAAGTAAAATGTCAACAGAACGTTCAATTATGAGATTAAATTTGCTGGAATTATATTTTCTTAAGGATCATAACAGCAGGAGGGTTTTATCAACTTTTTTGTGGGTTACCTAGATTAAAAACTTGACTTTGAAAAATTGAGTTTTTGGGAAATTTTGAAATTGAGTTTTACCCCCCAAAAAATGAGTTTTTATCCATGGGAAAATGCGCGCCAAACACGCGCGAAAACTGAGTTATAGTGAATAAATATTGTGTTCTTCAAGAGATAAGTCGAGTTCCCAAATGAATATGTTGAATTGTTCTGACAAATTATCAAGCAAAATCATTGTTGTTGTTGTTGCATTCACTCGATCAACTCGCGAGTGTTAGACGTTAGCGCTTGTCCGCTTGTCTGGAGCAAGTAAAAATCGGCACAGGCAACGCAACGTTCACGTTAGCTGCCCGTGTTGACAAGCACGATTTTCTTCCGATTAAAATACTCACTGACGAAGTTTTATTGAGCTCTTATTCTCCGAAATAAAACGTAAGAATCAATCAGCTTGTTCTGGTTTCATTTTCGACTTGAAGTTGCCAGGCATGAATAGTCGATAGAAATATAGGCCGATTGCGCTATATCGTGCCAGTCAATTCCTTTACTTTATCCATTAGTTTTGCCTTTCAAGCGGATCGTGTGCAAATCTAGCGGGACATTAATCCTGCATGGAGTTTGATGTACCCGAGCTCTCGTGTTGTATGGCAGCGGGATGAATGACAAAGTGAACAGAATGTCCGATGTGAATACAACGAAACTCAACAGCTGTTTCCAGGAAGACAATTCAGTCATGTTAGGCCTGTATTAGCTCGTAATTCAGTATTTTTAGGACAGAATAGTTACTTGTCGCGGCGACAGGTGGAATTTTAATTTAGTTGTCACTTGAAAAAATGACTTGTCGGCGACAGGTAGACAGGCGTTATTTCGACCGCTGCTGTTCCAATAAATTTGATTTCTTTTGGGTGAGAAAAAGCACTTCCTGTGGTTAAATGATTTACAATGTACCATATCATACCATGGATATTACATGTATTCCAAGTTAAATCAAATTTCACCCTTAAAGGTAACATAATATCCATTTAACAAATTCTAACATGAACAAAATCATAGTAAGTATGAAATTAAAAATCATACCTCCTTTTTCTTCAGGCCTGGTGGGGCATCGTACATAAAACTGAGACCAAGCTGTGCCTTCTCATCTCCCAGCAGGGCCCTGTTCAAATAATAGTTATATGTGTCTTATAGAAACATGATGGTTTTTTAATAAGCAGAAATCCATTCTCCTAAGCAACTGTTTTACAAATATTATCGGCCTTGAAAATTCTCAATTTTCTGCAGTTTGAGATTCTCACAGATTATCTCCCTGGACTAAGGCAGGTTCATATTTTGATATACGTACTCATCATTTCGATACCAACGATGAAAATAAAATTCACCAACATTATTTTGGTGGATCGATGGGGGAAAAAAAATCTGCCAGATTCGTTTTTTCCACCCACTTTTCTGAAAATATGGGTCAGCAGATATGTGAACCCAGCAACTAATTGGAGGTAAACAGAGAAGCCCTGCATCTTGGTGTCAACACTGGGTTGATTTCTGTATTTCTTGTACCTTAAGTTCAAAATTAAGCATTACACAAACAGGGCTACAGCACTGCAGCCATAGAAAAACCTACTTGCACAAGCAAGGTAAAGTTTCTCGTAATTATTTGTACGACACTTGAAACAAAAGGTGCTGCTGCACCCCAATTTATCTCATCTAATCACCCAAAACACACACGCAGACTTAACACCCCCGAAATAAATCCAGGAGAGAAGGTGCATCTGATGATTCAAACAACCTCCCATTGGCCATTAAGGCCACACAAATTTCATTTTTTGTTCCACTGGCAAACTTTATTTTTTGGGACATACATGTATGGTGGCATCGACTCCTTCTGATTTTAAACATTATGAACAGGGTCAGACACGTGGGGGGAAAAAAAAATCGGAGTGGCAAAATGTCTAGTTTTATTATTAATATTGCATCCAATCTTGAAAAGAGAAAAAAAAAGCCCGTTAAGCAAAAAATAGAATTGGTGTGGCCTGACCATGTTACTGTAGCCTGTATGCGGACAGGGGAGCTTACCTGTTACTGTACATATCCTGTTCTCTCTGGTACTGGTTCAACAGTTCTTCCTGTTTCTGTTTGTCGTGGGCATCCTTCTGCTCGGCCATCCATACCTGTAAGGTGAGTGAGTATGATTCAACATTGCTTTCAACTATATTTTAGTCATATAACGACATTTGGATCATATTCCTTTTCACAACCGGAAACCCCACAGGTGGGGTCCTATTCCGTTTTACACCCGGTAACTCCATGGTTGGGATCCTATCCCTTTTCACATCCGGGTGCCCCAGTTAGTGCCTTTTACGACAAGACGTCTGGGATACCGAGGCCTATTCTCACCATGACCTGGGAACCCCACGTGGCTCAATATAAACGGTAAGTTCATTCACAGTTAGTACGGCCTGAAATAGTTTGGGCATATGTGACGTGGAGTGTGGCAATTCATAGTGAAATAGGTCGCAGTGAATGCAGTGAATGCATTGAAGCTCTAGAAGTATGAAATGGTCTGAAATACAGCCTGACAACTTGATATTTAGCAACATTACTTTCAATATATTGGCACTTTGGTTTCACCATGTTCGGTGAACTGAAGATTTGCCCAGTTGGGTGCCAGCCTTAGCCCATGGCGCCCAAACCCGTCATAACGGGTTGACTTGGTTGAAATCTTCCAATTAGAATATACCTGTACTTCTTTCAGCGACGTTCAGCATGTTCAGCGAGGGTCATATCCAAGGCTATTCTGATTTACACATCAGGTGGAGCTTTTTGTTGAAATTAAGTTTAGCGAGTGAGTGAATATGATTTAACGTCGCTTTCAACGTTATTTCGCGATGAACCAACTAAGCACCACCCAGTCAAGTTGCATTCCTCCTGCTTCAGGGAACAAATCTTTGAAGCAACATAGGACAAGGCACCCTCAGATCTATCCACCCTACAAAACACTGAGGACAGCATGTGCACACAAGACACAGACAGGACGCTTACATTGGTGCAATAAAGACTTGTGATATTTGCTACTAAGACATCACATTATCAAGTTCCAGTTGTTTCTCAGCCAAATTTAGGGTGATGCAAACAGATTCTCACAATCTAGCTCTACAGAAATCCAAGCTATCATTTGTATACAGATTGTTAACATTTTAACAGATTCCCAATAATTATAATAATGATAAAACTTTATTTCAAGAAGGTAAAGTACAAATGTACGCTCAGTCAACAAACAATGCTGATCTTCCCTGAGGCCCTCACACATAAAACATTCACACGTCATTCATATCACAAGCAAATGGAAGCAAAAAAAATGCTTTCTGTTGTGAGAGCTGGAATGGTTACCTGGACACCTCTTGTTTGAGCTGAAGTCCTGGACTCATAAGCTCCTCCAAACCTCCGAATGCTGGTAATATATCCACTCGGGTGTCACCCCCCCCCCCCCCCCCCCCCCCCCCCCCCCCAACCCACCTTTATACCAATATTAGTCCTTTGTCCCACCCAATTTTTTGTTCGATGTGGTATGTAAACGAAAGTTGTTGAATATGTTGTGCTATTACTATTTATTGTAACGTTATGAACCTACTGATTATCCACCGAAAGATTTTAACATCTGGACTAACTGAACTGTCATAGTTGTTGGTTGGTTTTCGGTGGTAAACGCGGTAGTTACACTCAATCGCATTCGCCCAGACATTTTACTGTGCGTGAATAAGGGGAGGTAATCGAGATGCTGTGAGTTAGTGAATATGGTTTAACGTCGCTGCTTTTTCAGTATTTTTCAACTATTTCTCAGTCATATGACACTTTTTGGGTCCTGTTCCTTTTCATACCTGGAAATCTCATGGGAAGGGTCCTATAATTTCCTTTTTACATACACCCAGGAAATGCATCGTTTTTTTCAGAACTGGGGGGGCTTAGCCTTAGGGGAAATATGTATGGTTCTTGTTTATGTCATACATACATGTATGGCTTGTTTTGTGTGTGTATTAATTTACCATCAATGGTGTCTATGTGAATGTAATATAAATGTCTTGTCAATATGAATAAATTTCTGTCTGTCATGTGTATTGTCTACATGTGTATTTTAAGGGGTAACCTGTATGCAAGATGGTGGACAAAATTTCTGTACACCCATCCTTAATGTTTTGACAATAAAAGAAAATTGGCTAAAGATACAATGCTTAAATTTGGACACCAAATACCTAAGATAAGTGGCTCAGCAAAACACCCCAACACTAAAATTTCAACCAATTTTAACGAACAAATGAAGTCAACTGAAAATGAACTTCGAACGGTACAAGATAGAACTATTAAAAAAATTATAATGGGTCATGA
This sequence comes from Hanleya hanleyi, assembly GCA_036873755.1. Classification (NCBI taxonomy): domain Eukaryota; kingdom Metazoa; phylum Mollusca; class Polyplacophora; order Lepidopleurida; family Hanleyidae; genus Hanleya; species Hanleya hanleyi. The sequence continues at coordinate 39,622 of JAVTVY010007968.1, forward strand.
AAGACGAATTTTCTGAAAGAAATAGATGTAAAGAATGCTAAACAAGAATAACACAAAAGATACAGGGGAAAGAAATATAGGATATTTGAGGTCAAATATCGGCTATATTATGAAACACCAACCGCCATGATGTCTTCCCCGATTGAGATACCGAAAGGAATTATGGGAGGTTCATAATGACAGTGTTGTTGTCAATTTTCAAATACACATAAAATAAATAAGTATGTCCTCCAAACCTATGACAACCTGCTCACACACAAAAACTCCACTTCAACTCATGTAATGAGGGAATATCATGATACTGGCTGTAGTATAAATATTGAAATTATCACGTTTGCAAAACGCAAAAATTGACGTCCATGCTCAAAAGTGCCCGCCTTCTTCTGACTGCTGCAGAAAACCGCTTCTCCTTATATTCATACGCGGAAGGAAAGAAATGCCATGGACTGTTGTTGCAAACATTATAAATTCACATTACATTAACATTGACATAAAAATAAATGCAGAATTATAATTCTCTTAAAGTTTTTTTAAAATGTCTCATTCATTTCGCACTATTTTAGTGCGCGGACCATGCGTGGGTAATGACATATGTGATGCGGTTACGAGAAAACAACATGAGCGGCATGAGTGCGAGTTCCTTTATTACATGAAAGAAAACACTACATCTATTTACATTAAAAGGGTGAGTATTATGTTTTACTTAATTGTGAACCTCATAATTGGACATATACGTTAATATCCAAGATAAAATGTGTCACTGAGGTTTGGATTTCACAACGACAGATTGTTTACGTTTGGACTGTACAAGGCCACGTGGCCGCCATTGTTATTGTAAGCAGGCAAATCCATCTTAGGTAAGTGGGTGTTGACCTCTAAAACAACCGTTGTTTTCACTCCTTGGTTTCTATGGACTTTTCCTCCTGAATAATCAGGAATACTCATTAATATTCATTGCATTCCCTCTCTTTCAAGTAGTCCCTTGCAAAATGGTGAACTCTGAAATGTCCGCTTCTCTTCATTTCCTGTTTCATTTTTCTTATTTTTCAGATCCTTCAACCAGTATTTGTATATAGACTCACTTGTTTGATGATGTACATGGCTGTACAGGTATTCTACAGTGATTCCCATCACATTTCTATCATCCTCCAGTGATATTATTGGACAAGGATATTTGGTATTAAAGTTTATATTGTTCTCACTTCTAAATTACATCTCTCTTAAGGGCAAATCTAAGAAGATTCAAAATTACCCATCGAAATGATAGTCCTAGGCAGTGCTTGCCAAATATCTCCAAAATGGTTAAAAGGATTTGGATGAAAATTTCGCATACAATGGTTCAGATTGTTGTGGTTATTCCAATGCAATTAGAAACCAAATATATTACTTTTTCACCAAGAAATCACTCTTGCAACTTACCGCATTGAACTGTAAGGCTGCCAGGGTGCATTACTTGGATAGGAATTTAAAAACGCCCAACAAACTTCCTTTAAATCAATCACAATTAGATCCCACACAGATAATTGGAAAAGGAATTGAGAATGGCTTCAAAATTGAAAATTTGCAAGCAGGAAATGGGCGACAAATGATCCGCCATGGCATCTTCTTCACTTACTTGTCGCTTGGAATTATGGGTAGGTAATATTCGCTGTATTGTTTACAATATTACTAATGGTACAGAATAAAAATTATGATATTACCGTCCTTGACAACTAGACGCAGAGCAAGATTGTTACTTATATCAAGTGAAATACTACCTACCAAGGGAGACACAATGAAGCAAATGTTGGATTATTAACCTCTTTCCATGTGTAGTTTTACGTTCTTTTCAAAAGCTCCGCCCCGCCATTTTCTTCGTCACAAACTGGCTGGGTCAAGCACCTTGGCTGCATAAACATGCGCCGGAAATCTAACATTCATTCAACATCCCGAACTGTAACGAATCCTTACATGTTCCCTTAGTATGTATTAATGGATTGTCATAATACCAATTAAATCGTCTATTGATTAATAATTATCCTTTAGTGAAGGGACTATATATCTGGGTGGTTTGCCTCAGTTGTTGTGAGTTAAATGGCATTCAGGCTTTTCCCGACGACTCCTGCGGAAATCAGCGAACCATGACGTCACCATGCATCGTGCACTCCAAGTTATTTTTGTCAATTTTTGTAAATGGATTTAGTAAATACATTCTATAGGGCACTAGTCGTTTCTTACTTACACAATAATTCTTTTTGCATTTTTAGTATCTGACATCTGTAGTACTATTTTGCTGGGCATTTCTGTTCATATACTCGGTCAGATACGAATTGCTGGCGGACGATAGTGTGGCGTAAGTGTGGAATCCTCCACACAACAACAACACATGGAGGAAAGCGACCCATCAATTGTGGTTTGTATTTGTCCAAAAACTCTTTGTATAGGCAATAATCATGCTTGTATATAGTTGGAAATATGATAGTTAAGTTCAATACTCTTCTATGGGCGTGAATAAATCTGTCAGAACAGGTCAGACCTCTATACAACGCATGTTTACCTTGTAGCTGGTCATAACTCGATGACCATGTGCTCAATTGTTATGTAAAACGGGGGGAGTATACACATGTAGATTAACCCCCCAAATATTCGTCGTGTATACTCGTGTAATATGGTTCTATGTCTGACGTATTCTGTAATCAAGGGTTAAATTTACCAACTGAATATTCAACTCAGCTGTAAAAGAAGTACTTGCAGAAAATGGCAGTGCAAAATTTACATCCTGTGCCCATTTCCTGCTTGCAAATTTTCAATTTTGAAGCCATCCTCAATTCCTTTTCCAATTATCTGTGTGGGATCTAATTGTGATTGATTTAAAGGAAGTTTGTTGGGCGTTTTTAAATTCCTATCCAAGTAATGCACCCTGGCAGCCTTACAGTTCAATGCGGTAAGTTGCAAGAGTGATTTCTTGGTGAAAAAGTAATATATTTGGTTTCTAATTGCATTGGAATAACCACAACAATCTGAACCATTGTATGCGAAATTTTCATCCAAATCCTTTTAACCATTTTGGAGATATTTGGCAAACACTGCCTAGGACTATCATTTCGATGGGTAATTTTGAATCTTCTTAGATTTGCCCTTAACCCCAAGTGG
>JAVTVY010007969.1:0-47173 GCA_036873755.1 Hanleya hanleyi
ACATTATAAGTATTTTTACGAAGTTAAGCCGATTTATTTCAAATTTACCGGGTTTTCCACACAACCACACCCATAATCATACGGGTCTAAAACCGACAAAATGATTAAAAATATAGTTTTAGCCTGCCGCCAGCCTTCTGAATTTTTCAGCGATACACTATAAGCTCCCAAAGTTCAAATTTAAATAAGTCTTACACCTCAACTCGCATTTATTGCAAAATGAGACCGGTTTAAAGATGGAAAAGAAAAATCAAAATTTCAGCGGGCCTGAGCAAGCACAATGGTTCAGTGTGAAGATTTCGGTGACGCTCGCGCCCTCATACGGGCGCTCTACGGTTAGATTATAAAAAGCGCACAGTGTCTCGTCTGCTATCCACTCTTTCAACTGCATCATGGCTAATCCTAGTAGACGGGCACTTTTCAACGCAATGAATACAGGACAACAAGATCCTAGAGAACGGATTCGCTCGAGTGGAGAAGACAACGAACATGTTACGATCATTACGAGCTTGCAGCGTGTTGCTGAAGCTCAGATTGCTGAAGCTTTGAGGATGAGGGGGGCACAACAAGATAGAGAAATAAGGGACGCTGTGCAGGAACAGGATGATGATGATGATGAAACAGACGATGAAAATGTACACGGAGAGTTGGAGTGGTTAAACAGTAGTAGACCCCCAGCAACTACAACTTCGATGGCTACCACAAAGACGGCTACCACAACGACGGCCAGCGCAACAGGAATGACAACAACCTCACCAGAGATCAGCCGCCTGAACCAACAGACTGACGACTTAGAAGACGAAAACTCTAAATTACGCCTACAACTGGCTAGGGAACAGAAGAGATCCACCTGTACCGTGTGCCAAGACGATGAGACGATGCACGCTTTTTTCCTTGTGGTCACCTGTGCCTATGTGGTGTATGCGTGCTAAGCTTAACACGCATAACGGGCTCGTGCCAGTGCGCAGAGACAGAGGAGCTTCTTATATATCTTGGGGCACCTCCGTGTGTCTTCGGCCACCTCCGTGTCTTTTCGTGGAAGTGAACGACTTTGTGGGAAAACCCCCACTTGTATACGGACCTGATCGAAGAGACTCGGAGTTCACCCAGAAGAAACACGGTGACCTCACCGATGAGACACGGAGCTGACCGAAGAAACACGGAGATCACCAAAGAGACACGAAGATGAACGACATTGTGGAAAAAAACCCACAACGGACGTCCCAGAAAAGACACGGAGGTGAACGGCATTGTGGAAAACCCCCACAGACAAGTCAGTGCATACCCTATTATGTTCCCAGGTCACGCTCCATTCACCCAGACCGGATGTGACTTCATACCTACAAAAGCGCCCCCTGGCGGAAAAAGGAGAACCAAGAGTTACCTCACTGGAAAATGTGAGTCGAAATCAACTTATACTACTACTCATATAAAAAAAAACGAAGCCGCGCACCGCTTTGATATTAAGGGTATGATGTAGCTACGTACGTGGTCTTTCAAAACAGGGTAAAATGGGAGCGGCGCGCGGCTTAGTTTAGACGAAAAGTTCATTAATTATACCCCTTTTCATGATATATTTTTTCATATTTTTTAATCTTTCGAAATAGTATATAAAAAAAACGAAGCCGCGCGCCGCTCTGAAATTAAAGGTATGGTGTAGCTACGTACGTGGTCTTTCAAAACAGAGTAAAATGGGAGCGGCGCGCGCCTTAGTTTAGACGAAAAGTTCATTAATTATACCCCTCTTCATGATATATTTTTTACATATTTTTTAATCATTCGAAATAGCACATAAAAAAACGAAGCCACGCGCCGCTCTGAAATTAAGGGTATGGTGTAGCTACGTTCATGGTCTTTCTAAACAGAGTAAAATTGGAGCGGGGCGCGGCTTAGTTTAGACGAAAAGTTCATTAATTATACCCCTTTTCATGATATATTTTTTCGCATTTTTTAATCTTTCGAAATATCATATAAAAAAAAACGAAGCCGCGTGTCGCTCTGAAATTAAGGGTATGGTGTAGCTACGTACGTGGTCTTTCAAAACAGGGTAAAATGGGAGCGGCGCGCGGCTTAGTTTAGACGAAAAGTTCATTAATTATACCCCTTTTCATGATATATTTTTTTTTCATATTTTTTAATCTTTCGAAATAGCATATAAAAAAAACGAAGCCGCGCGCCGCTCTGAAATAAAGAGTATGGTGTAGCTACGTACGTGATCTTTCAAAACAGAGTAAAATGGGAGCGGCGCGCGGCTTAGTTTAGACGAAAAGTTCATTAATTATACCCCTTTCCATAATATATTTTTTCATATTTATTAATCTTTCGAAATAGCATATAAAAAAACGAAGCCGCGTGCTGCTCTGAAATTAAGGGTATGGTGTAGCTACCTACGTGGTCTTTCAAAACAGTGTAAAATGGGAGCGGCGCGCGGCTTAATTTAGACGAATAGTTCATTAATTATACCCATTTTCATGATATATTTTTTCATATTTTTTAATCTTTCGAAATAGCATATAAAAAAAACGAAGCCGCGCGCCGCTCTGAAATTAAGAGTATGGTGTAGCTACGTACGTGGTCTTTCAAAACAGAGTAAAATGGGAGCGGCGCGCGGCTTAGTTTAGACGAAAAGTTCATTAATTATAACCCTTTTCATGATATATTTTTTCATATTTTTTAATCTTTCGAAATGGTATATAAAAAAAACGAAGCCGCGCGCCACTCTGAAATTAAGGGTATGGTGTAGCTACGTACGTGGTCTTTCAAAACAGAGTAAAATGGGAGCGGCGCGCGGCTTAATTTAGATGAATAGTTCATTAATTATACCCTTCTTCATGATATATTTTTTCACATTTTTTAACCATTCGAAATAGCACATAAAAAAAACAAAGCCGCGCGCCGCTCTGAAATTAAGGGTATGGTGTAGCTACGTACGTGGTCTCTCTAAACAGAGTAAAATTGGAGCGGCGCGCGGCTTAGTTTAGACGAAAAGTTCATTAATTATATCCATTTTCATGATATATTTTTTACATATTTTTTAATCTTTCGAAATAGCACATAAAAAAAGAAAGCCACGCGCCGCTCTGAAATTAAGGGTATGGTGTAGCTACCTTCATGGTCTTTCTAAACAGAGTAAAATTTGAGCGGGGCGCGGCTTAGTTTAGACGAAAAGTTCATTAATTTTACCCCTTTTCATAATATATTTTTTTTCATATTTTTTAATATTTCGAAATGGCATATAAAAAAACGAAGCCGGCGCGGCGCTCTGAAATTAAGGGTATGGTGTAGCTACTTTCGTGATCTTTCTAAACAGGGTAAAATTGGAGCGGCGCGCGGCTTATTTTAGACGGAAAGTTTAATAATTATACCCTTCTTCATCATATATTTTTTCATATTTTTTAATCTTTCTAAATAGCACATAAAAAAAGAAAGCCACGCGCCGCTCTGAAATTAAGGGTATGGTGTAGCTACCTTCATGGTCTTTCTAAACAGACTAAAATTGGAGCGGCGCGCGGCTTAGTTTAGACGAAAACTTCATTAATAATACCCGTTTTCATGATATATTATTTTCATATTTTTTAATCATTCGAAATAGCACATAAAATCTTTCTAAACAGGGTAAAATTGGAGCGGCGCGCGGCTTATTTTAGACGGAAAGTTTAATAATTATACCCTTCTTCATCATATATTTTTTCATATTTTTTAATCTTTCTAAATAGCACATAAAAAAAGAAAGCCACGCGCCGCTCTGAAATTAAGGGTATGGTGTAGCTACCTTCATGGTCTTTCTAAACAGACTAAAATTGGAGCGGCGCGCGGCTTAGTTTAGACGAAAACTTCATTAATAATACCCGTTTTCATGATATATTATTTTCATATTTTTTAATCTTTCGAAATAGCACATAAAAAAACCGAAGCCACGCGCCGCTCTGAAATTAAGGGTATGGTGTAGCTACGTTCATGGTCTTTCTAAACAGAGTAAAATTGGAGCGGCGCGCGGCTTAGTTTAGACGAAAAGTTCACTAATTATACCATTCTTCATGATATATTTTTTCATATTTTTTAATCTTTCGAAATAGCACATAAAAAAAACGAAGCCGCGGGCCGCTCTGAATTTAAGGGCATGGTGTAGCTACGTTCGTGATCTTTCTAAACAGAGTAAAATTGGAGCGGTGCACGGCTTAGTTTAGACGAAATGTTCATTAATTATACCAAATTTCATGATATATTTTTTTCATATTTTTTAATCCTTCGAAATAACATATAAACAAAACGAAGCCGCGCGCCGCTCTGAAATTAAGGGTATGGTGTAGCTACCTTCGTGGTCTTTCTAAACAGAGTAAAATTGGGGCGGCGCGCGGCTTAGTTTAGACGAAAAGTTCATTAATTATACCCCCTTTCATAATATATTTTTAAAATATTTTTTAATATTTCGAAATAGCATATGAAAAAAACGAAGCCGCGCGCCGCTCTGAAATTAAGGGTATGGTGTAGCTACCTTCGTGGTCTTTCTAAACAGAGTAAAATTGAAGCGGCGCGCGGCTTAGTTTAGAGAAAAAGTTCATTAATTATACCCATTTTCATGATATATTTTTTCATATTTTTTAATCGTTTGAAATAGCATATAAAAAAAACGAAGCCGGGCGCCACTCTGAAATGAAGGGCATTGTGTAGCTACGTACATTGTCTTTCGTATCAGATTAAAATAGGAGTGGTGCGCGGCTTAGTTTAGAGAAAAAGTTCATTAATTATACCGCTTTTCATGATATATTTTTTCATATTGTTTAATCTTTTGAAACAGCATATAAAAAAAACGAAGCCGCGCGCCGCTCTGAAATTAAGGGTAAGGTGTAGCTACCTTCGTGGTCTTTCTAAACAGAGTAAAATTGGAGCGGCGCGCGGCTTAGTTTAGACGAAAAGTTCATTAATTATACCATTTTTTATGATATATTTTTTCATATTTTTTAATCATTCGAAATAGCACATAAAAAAAACGAAGCCGCGTGCCGCTCTAAAATTAAGGGTATGGTGTAGCTACGTGCGTGGTCTTCCAAAACAGAGTAAAATGGGAGCGGCGCGCGGCTTAGTTTAGACGAAAAGTTCATTAATTATACCCCTTTTTATGATATATTTTTCATATTTTTTAATCTTTCGAAATAGCACATAAAAAAATGATGCCGCGCGCCGCTCTGAAATTAAGGGTATGGTGTAGCTACGTTCATGGTCTTTCTAAACAGAGTAAAATTGGAGCGGCGCGCGGCTTAGTTTAGACGAAAAGTTCATTAATTGTACCCATCTTCAGGATATATTTTTTCATATTTTTTAATCTTTCGAAATAGCACATAAAAAAAACGAAGCCGTGCGCCGCTCTGAAATTAAGGGTATGGTGTAGCTACCTTCGTGGTCTTCCTAAACAGAGTAAAATTGGAACGGGGCGCGGCTTAGTTTAGACGAAAAGTTCATTAATTGTACCCCTTTTCATAATATATTTTTTTCATATTTTTTTTATATTTCGAAATAGCATATAAAAAAAACGAAGCCGCGCGCCGCTCTGAAATTAAGGGTATGGTGTAGCTACTTTCGTGGTCTTTCTAAACAGACTAAAATTGGAGCGGCGCGCGGCTTAGTTTAGACGAAAAGTTCATTAATTATACCCCTTTTCATAATATATTTTTTCATATTTTTTAATATTTCGAAATAGCACATAAAAAAACGAAGCCGCGCGCCGCTCTGAAATTAAGGGTATGGTGTAGCTACCTTCGTGGTCTTTCTAAACAGAGTAAAATTGAAGCGGCGCGCGGCTTAGTTTAGGCGAAAAGTTAAATAATTATACCCGTCTTCATGATATATTTTTTCATATTTTTTAATCCTTCGAAATAAGATATAAAAAAAGCGAAGCCGCGCGCCGCTCTGAAATTAAGGGCATGGTGTAGCTACGTTGGTGGTCTTTCAAAACAGAGTAAAATTGGAGCGGCGCGCGGCTTAGTTTAGACGAAAAGTTCATTAATTATACCGCTTATCATAATATATTTTTTTCATATTTTTTAATATTTCGAAATAGCATATAAAAAAAACGAAGCCGCGCGCCGCTCTGAAATTAAGGGTATGGTGTAGCTACCTTCGTGGTCTTTCTAAACAGAGTAAAATTGGAACGGGGCGCGGCTTAGTTTAGACGAAAAGTTCAATAATTATACCCCTCTTCATGATATTTTTTTTTCATATTTTTTAATCGTTCGAAATAAGATATAAAAAAAACGAAGCCGTGCGTCGCTCTGAAATTAAGAGTATGGTGTAGCTACGTACGTGGTCTCCCTAAACAGAGTAAACTTGGGGTGGCGCGCGGCTTAGTTTAGACCAAAAGTTCATTAATTGTACCCCTTTTCATAATATATTTTTTTCATATTTTTTAATATTTCGAAATAGCATATAAAAAAAACGAAGCCGCGCGCCGCTCTCAAATTAAGGGTATGGTGTAGCTACCTTCGTGGTCTTTCTAAACAGAGTAAAATTGGAGCGGCGCGCGTCTTAGTTTAGACGAAAAGTTCATTAATTATACCCCCTTTCATAATATATTTTTTTAATATTTTTTAATATTTCGAAATAGCATATAAAAAAAACGAAGCCGCGCGCCGCTCTGAAATTAAGGGTATGGTGTAGCTACCTTCGTGGTCTTTCTAAACAGAGTAAAATCGGAGCGGCGCGCGGCTTAGTTTAGACGAAAAGTTCATTAATAATACCCATTTTCATAATATTTTTTTCATATTTTTTAATATTCGAAATAGCACATCTGAAATTAAATGGTGTAGCTACGTGGTCTTTCTAAGCCGGCGCGCGGCTTAGTTTAGACGAGCTGCATCTTTCGAAATTATAGAAGCCGCGCGCCGCTATTAAGGTGGTGTAGCTACGTTCGTGGTCTTTCTAAACAGAGTAAAATTGGAGCGACGCGCGGCTTAGTTTAGACGAAAAGTTCATTAATTATACCCATTTTCATGATATATTTTTTCATATTTTTTAATCTTTCGAAATAGCACATAAAAAAAACGAAGCCGCGCGCCGCTCTGAAATTAAGGGCATGGTGTAGCTACGTTCGTGATCTTTCTAAACAGAGTAAAATTGGAGCGGTGCGCGGCTTAGTTTAGACGAAATGTTCAATAATTATACCACATTTCATGATATATTTTTTTCATATTTTTTAATCCTTCGAAATAACATATAAACAAAACGAAGCCGCGCGCCGCTCTGAAATTAAGGGTATGGTGTAGGTACGTACATGGTCTTTCAGATCAGACTAAATTCGGAGCGGCGCGCGGCTTAGTTTACAGAAAAAGTTCATTAATTATACCCCTTTTCATGATAGATTTTTTCATATTTTTTAATCTTTTGAAATAGCATATAAAAAAAAACGAAGCTGCGCGCCGCTCTGAAATTAAGGGTATGGTGTAGCTACGTTCGTGGTCTTTCTAAACAGAGTAAAATTGGAGCGGCGCGAGGCTTAGTTTAGACGAAAAGTTTATTAATTATACCCTTCTTCATGATATATTTTTTCATATTTTTTAATCTTTCGAAATAACACATAAAAAACGAAGCCGCGCGCCGCTTTGAAATTAAGGGTATGGTGTAGCTACGTTCGTGGTCTTTCTAAACAGAGTAAAATTGGAGCGGCGCGCGGCTTAGTTTAGACGAAAACTTCATTAATAATACCCGTTTTCATGATATATTATTTTCATATTTTTTAATCATTCGAAATAGCATATAAAAAAAACGAAGGCGCGCGCCGCTCTGAAATTAAGGGTATGGTGTAGCTACGTTCGTGGTCTTTCTAAACAGAGTAAAATTGGAGCGGCGCGCGGCTTAGTTTAGACGAAAAATTTATTAATTATACCCCTCTTCATGATATATTTTTTCATATTTTTTAATCTTTCGAAATAGCACATCAAAAAACGAAGCCGCGCGCCGCTTTGAAATTAAGGGTATGGTGTAGCTACGTTCGTGGTCTTTCTAAACAGAGTAAAATTGGAGCGGCGCGCGGCTTAGTTTAGACGAAAACTTCATTAATAATACCCGTTTTCATGGATATATTATTTTCATATTTTTTAATCATTCGAAATAGCACATAAAAAAACCGAAGCCACGCGCCGCTCTGAAATTAAGAGTATGGTGTAGCTACGTTCGTGGTCTTTCTAAACAGAGTGAAATTGGAGCGGCGCGCGACTTAGTTTAGACGAAAAGTTCATTAATAATACCCGTTTTCATGATATATTATTTTCATATTTTTTAATCATTCGAAATAGCACATAAAAAAACCGAAGCCACGCGCCGCTCTGAAATTAAGGGTATGGTGTAGCTACGTTCGTGGTCTTTCTAAACAGAGTAAAATTGGAGCGGCGCGCGGCTTAGTTTAGACGAAAAGTTCATTAATAATACCCGTTTTCATGATATATTATTTTCATATTTTTTAATCTTTCGAAATAGCACATAAAAAAAACCGAAGCCACGCGCCGCTCTGAAATTAAGGGTATGGTGTAGCTACGTTCATGGTCTTTCTAAACAGAGTAAAATTGGAGCGGCGCGCGGTTTAGTTTAGACGAAAAGTTCATTAATTATACCAATCTTCAGGATATATTTTTTCATATTTTTTAATCTTTCGAAATAGCACATAAAAAAAAACGAAGCCGTGCGCCGCTCTGAAATTAAGGGCATGGTGTAGCTACGTTCGTGATCTTTCTAAACAGAGTAAACTTGGGGCGGCGCGCGGCTTAGTTTAGACCAAAAGTTCATTAATTGTACCCCTTTTCATAATATATTTTTTTCATATTTTTTAATATTTCGAAATAGCATATAAAAAAAACGAAGCAGCGCCGCTCTCAAATTAAGGGTATGGTGTAGCTACGTTCGTGGTCTTTCAAAACAGAGTAAAATTGGAGCGGCGCGCGGCACAGTTTAGACGAAAAGTTCAATAATTATACCCCTCTTCATGATATATTTTTTCATATTTTTAAATCATTCGAAATAAGATATAAAAAAAACGAAGCCGCGCGCCGCTCTCAAATTAAGGGTATGGTGTAGCTACGTAAGTGGTCTCTCTTAACAGAGTAAAATTGGGGCGGCGCGCGGCTTAGTTTAGACGAAAAGTTCATTAATTGTACCCCTTTTCATAATATATTTTTTTCATATTTTTTTTATATTTCGAAATAGCATATAAAAAAAACGAAGCCGCGCGCCGCTCTGAAATTAAGGGTATGGTGTAGCTACTTTCGTGGTCTTTCTAAACAGACTAAAATTGGAGCGGCGCGCGGCTTAGTTTAGACGAAAAGTTCATCAATTATACCCCTTTTCATAATATATTTTTTTCATATTTTTTAATATTTCGAAATAGCACATAAAAAAAAACAAAGCCGCGCCGCTCTGAAATTAAGGGTATGGTATAGCTACGTTCATGGTCTTTCTAAACAGAGTAAAATTGGAGAAGCGCGCGGCTTAGTTTAGACGAAAAGTTCATTAATTATACCCATCTTCAGGATATATTTTTTCATATTTTTTAATCATTCGAAATAGCACATAAAAAAAACGAAGCCGTGCGCCGCTCTGAAATTAAGGGCATGGTGTAGCTACGTTCGTGATCTTTCTAAACAGAGTAAAATTGGAGCGGTGCGCGGCTTAGTTTAGACGAAATGTTCATTAATTATACCACATTTCGTGATATATTTTTTTCATATTTTTTAGTCCTTCGAAATAACATATAAACAAAACGAAGGCGCGCGCCGCTCTGAAATTAAGGGTATGGTGTAGTTACGTACATGGTCTTTCAGATCAGACTAAAATCGGAGCGGCGCGCGGCTTAGTTTAGAGAAAAAGTTCATTAATTATACCCATTTTCATGATAGATTTTTTCATATTTTTTAATCTTTTGAAATAGCATATAAAAAAACGAAGCCGCGCGCCGCTCTGAAATTAAGGGTATGGTGTATCTACCTTCGTGGTCTTTCTAAACAGAGTAAAATTGGAACGGGGCGCGGCTTAGTTTAGACGAAAAGTTCAATAATTATACCCCTCTTCATGATATTTTTTTTTCATATTTTTTAATCGTTCGAAATAAGATATAAAAAAAACGAAGCCGTGCGTCGCTCTGAAATTAAGAGTATGGTGTAGCTACGTACGTGGTCTCCCTAAACAGAGTAAACTTGGGGTGGCGCGCGGCTTAGTTTAGACCAAAAGTTCATTAATTGTACCCCTTTTCATAATATATTTTTTTCATATTTTTTAATATTTCGAAATAGCATATAAAAAAAACGAAGCCGCGCGCCGCTCTCAAATTAAGGGTATGGTGTAGCTACGTTCGTGGTCTTTCAAAACAGAGTAAATTTGGAGCGGCGCGCGGCATAGTTTAGACGAAAAGTTCAATAATTATACCCCTCTTCATGATATATTTTTTCATATTTTTAAATCATTCGAAATAAGATATTAAAAAAACGAAGCCGCGCGCCGCTCTGAAATTAAGGGTATGGTGTAGCTACGTACGTGGTCTCTCTTAACAGAGTAAAATTGGGGCGGCGCGCGGCTTAGTTTAGACGAAAAGTTCATTAATTGTACCCATTTTCATAATATATTTTTTTCATATTTTTTTATATTTCGAAATAGCATATAAAAAAAACGAAGCCGCGCGCCGCTCTGAAATTAAGGGTATGGTGTAGCTACTTTCGTGGTCTTTCTAAACAGACTAAAATTGGAGCGGCGCGCGGCTTAGTTTAGACGAAAAGTTCATCAATTATACCCTTTATCATAATATATTTTTTTCATATTTTTTAATATTTCGAAATAGCACATAAAAAAAAACAAAGCCGTGCCGCTCTGAAATTAAGGGTATGGTGTAGCTACGTTCGTGGCCTTTCTAAACAGAGTAAAATTGGAGCGGCGCGCGGCTTAGTTTAGACGAAAAGTTCATTAATTATACCCCTTTTCATAATATATTTTTTTCATCTTTTTTAATATTTCGAAATAGCATATAAAAAAAATGAAGCCGCGCGCCGCTCTGAAATTAAGGGTATGGTGTAGCTACCTTACTGGTCTTTCTAAACAGAGTAAAATTGGAGCGGCGCGCGGCTTAGTTTTGAAGAAAAGTTCATTAAATATACCCCTTTTCATAATATATTTTTTTGATATTTTTAAATATTTCGAAATAGCATATAAAAAAACGAAGCCGCGCGCCGCTTTGAAATTAAGGGTATGGTGTAGCTACCTTCGTGGTCTTTCTAAAGAGGGTAAAATTGGAGCGGCGCGCGGCTTAGTTTAGACGAAAAGTTCATTAATTATACCATTCTTCATCATATATTTTTTACATATTTTTTAATCTTTCGAAATAGCATATTAAAAAAACGAAGCGGCGCGCCGCTCTGAAATTAAGGGTATGGTGTAGCTACCTTCGTGGTCTTTCTAAACAGAGTAAAATTGGAGCGGAGCGCGGCTTAGTTTAGACGAAAAGTTTATCAATTATACCTTTCTTCATGATATATTTTTTCATATTTTTTAATCTTTCGGAATAGCACATAAAAAAAAACGAAGCCGCGCCGCTCTGAAATTAAGGGTATGGTGTAGCTACGTTCGTGGTCTTTCTAAATAGAGTACAATTGGAGCGGCGCGGCTTAGTTTAGACGAAAAGTTCATTAATTATACCCCTTTTCATGTTATTTTTTTTTCATATTTTTTAATCTTTCGAAATAGCACTTAAAAAAACGAAGCCACGCGCCGCTCTGAAATTAAGGGTATGGCGTAGCTACGTTCATGGTCTTTCTAAACAGAGTAAAACTGGAGCGGCGCGCATCTTAGTTTAGACGAAAAGTTTATTAATTATACCCTTCTTCATGATATATTTTTTCATATTTTTTAATCTTTCGAAATAGCACATAAAAAAATGAAGCCGCGCGCCGCTTTGAAATTAAGGGTATGGTGTAGCTACGTTCGTAGTCTTTCTACACAGAGTAAAATTGGAGCGGCGCGCGGCTTAGTTTAGACGAAAAGTTCATTAATAATACCCGTTTTCATGATATATTATTTTCATATTTTTTAATCATTCGAAATAGCACATAAAAAAAACCGAAGCCACGCGCCGCTCTAAAATTAAGGGTATGGTGTAGCTACCTTCGTGGTCTTTCTAAACAGAGTAAAATTGGGGCGGCGCGCGGCTTAGTTTAGACGAAAAGTTAATTAATTATACCCTTCTTCATCATATATTTTTTTCATATTTTTTAATCTTTCGAAATAGCATATAAAAAAACGAAGCCGCGCGCCGCTCTGAAATTAAGGGTATGGTGTAGTTACGTACATGGTCTTTCAGATCAGACTAAAATCGGAGCGGCGCGCGGCTTAGCTTAGAGAAAAAGTTCATTAATTATACCCCTTTTCATGATAGATTTTTTCATATTTTTTAATCTTTTGAAATAGCATATAAAAAAAACGAAGCCGCGCGCCGCTCTGAAATTAAGGGTATGGTGTAGCTACGTTGGTGGTCTTTCTAAACAGAGTAAAATTGGAGCGGCGCGCGGCTTAGTTTAGACGAAAAGTTTATTAATTATACCCCTCTTCATGATATATTTTTTCATATTTTTTAATCTTTCGAAATAGCGCATCAAAAAACGAAGCCGGGCGCCGCTTTGAAATTAAAGGTATGGTGTAGCTACCTTCGTGGTCTTTCTAAACAGAGTAAAATTGGAGCGGCGCGCGGCTTAGTTTAGACGAAAAGTTCATTAATAATACCCGTTTTCATGATATATTATTTTCATATTTTTTAATCTTTCGAAATAGCACATAAAAAAACCGAAGCCACGCGCCGCTCTGAAATTAAGGGTATGGTGTAGCTACGTTCATGGTCTTTCTAAACAGAGTAAAATTGGAGCGGCGCGCGGCTTAGTTTAGACGAAAAGTTCATTAATTATACCCATCTTCATGATATATTTTTTCATATTTTTTAATCTTTCGAAATAGCACATAAAAAAAACGAAGCCGCGCGCCGCTCTGAAATTAAGGGCATGGTGTAGCTACGTTCGTGATCTTTCTAAACAGAGTAAAATTGGAGCGGCGCGCGGCTTAGTTTAGACGAAATGTTCATTAATTATACCACATTTCGTGATATATTTTTTTCATATTTTTTAATCCTTCGAAATAACATATAAACAAAACGAAGCAACGCGCCGCTCTGAAATTAACGGTATGGTGTAGTTACGTACATGGTCTTTCAGATCAGACTAAAATCGGAGCGGCGCGCGGCTTAGTTTAGAGAAAAAGTTCATTAATTGTACCCCTTTTCATAATATATTTTTTTCATATTTTTTTTATATTTCGAAATAGCATATAAAAAAAACGAAGCCGCGCGCCGCTCTGAAATTAAGGGTATGGTGTAGCTACGTACGTGGTCTTTCTAAACAGACTAAAATTGGAGCGGCGCGCGGCTTAGTTTAGACGAAAAGTTCATTAATTATACCCATTTTCATAATATATTTTTTCATATTTTTTAATATTTCGAAATAGCATATAAAAAAAACGAAGCCGCGCGCCGCTCTGAAATTAAGGGTATGGTGTAGCTACGTTCGTGATCTTTCTAAACAGAGTAAAATTGGAGCGGTGCGCGGCTTAGTTTAGACGAAATGTTCATTAATTATACCACTTTTCATGATATATTTTTTTCATATTTTTTAATCCTTCGAAATAACATATAAACAAAACGAAGCCGCGCGCCGCTCTGAAATTAAGGGTATGGTGTAGTTACGTACATGGTCTTTCAGATCAGACTAAAATCGGAGCGCCGCGCGGCTTAGTTTAGAGAAAAAGTTCATTAATTATACCCCTTTTCATGATAGATTTTTTCATATTTTTTAATCTTTTGAAATAGCATATAAAAAAAAAACGAAGCCGCGCGCCGCTCTGAAATTAAGGGTATGGTGTAGCTACGTTCGTGGTCTTTCTAAACAGAGTAAAATTGGAGCGGCGCGCGGCTTAGTTTAGACGAAAAGTTCATTAATTATACCCCTTATCATAATATATTTTTTTCATATTTTTTAATATTTCGAAATAGCATATAAAAAAAAGAAGCCGCGCGCCGCTATGAAATTAAGGGTATGGTGTAGCTACCTTCGTGGTCTTTCTAAACAGAGTAAAATTGGAACGGGGCGCGGCTTAGTTTAGACGAAAAGTTCAATAATTATACCCATCTTCATGATATATTTTTTCATATTTTTTAATTTTTCGAAATAGCACATAAAACAAACAAAGCCGCGCGCCGCTTTGAAATTAAGGGCATGGTGTAGCTACGTTCGTGATCTTTCTAAACAGAGTAAAATTGGAGCGGTGCGCGGCTTAGTTTAGACGAAATGTTCATTAATTATACCACATTTCGTGATATATTTTTTTCATATTTTTTAATCCTTCGAAATAACATATAAACAAAACGAAGCAGCGCGCCGCTCTGAAATTAAGGGTATGGTGTAGTTACGTACATGGTCTTTCAGATCAGACTAAAATCGGAGCGGCGCGCGGCTTAGTTTAGAGAAAAAGTTCATTAATTATACCCCTTTTCATGATAGATTTTTCCATATTTTTAATCTTTTGAAATAGCATATAAAAAAACGAAGCCGCGCGCCGCTCTGAAATTAAGGGTATGGTGTAGCTAACTTCGTGGTCTTCCTAAACAGAGTAAAATTTGAACGGGGCGCGACTTAGTTTAGACGAAAAGTTCATTAATTATACCCCTTTTCAAAATATATTTTTTTCATATTTTTTTTATATTTCGAAATAGCATATAAAAAAAACGAAGCCGCGCGCCGCTCTGAAATTAAGGGTATGGTGTAGCTACTTTCGTGGTCTTTCTAAACAGACTAAAATTGGAGCGGCGCGCGGCTTAGTTTAGACGAAAAGTTCATTAATTATACCCATCTTCAGGATATATTTTTTCATATTTTTTAATCTTTCGAAATAGCACATAAAAAAAACGAAGCCGTGCGTCGCTCTGAAATTAAGGGCATGGTGTAGCTACGTTCGTGATCTTTCTAAACAGAGTAAAATTGGAGCGGTGCGCGGCTTAGTTTAGACGAAATGTTCATTAATTATACCACATTTCGTGATATATTGTTTCCATATTTTTTAATCCTTCGAAATAACATATAAACAAAACGAAGCCGCGCGCCGCTCTGAAATTAAGGGTATGGTGTAGTTACGTACATGGTCTTTCAGATCAGACTAAAATCGGAGCGGCGCGCGGCATAGTTTAGAGAAAAAGTTCATTAATTATACCCCTTTTCATGATAGATTTTTTCATATTTTTTAATCTTTTGAAATAGCATATAAAAAAACGAAGCCGCGCGCCGCTCTGAAATTAAGGGTATGGTGTATCTACCTTCGTGGTCTTTCTAAACAGAGTAAAATTGGAACGGGGCGCGGCTTAGTTTAGACGAAAAGTTCAATAATTATACCCCTCTTCATGATATTTTTTTTTCATATTTTTTAATCGTTCGAAATAAGATATAAAAAAAACGAAGCCGTGCGTCGCTCTGAAATTAAGAGTATGGTGTAGCTACGTACGTGGTCTCCCTAAACAGAGTAAACTTGGGGTGGCGCGCGGCTTAGTTTAGACCAAAAGTTCATTAATTGTACCCCTTTTCATAATATATTTTTTTCATATTTTTTAATATTTCGAAATAGCATATAAAAAAAACGAAGCCGCGCGCCGCTCTCAAATTAAGGGTATGGTGTAGCTACCTTCGTGGTCTTTCTAAACAGAGTAAAATTGGAACGGGGCGCGGCTTAGTTTAGACGAAAAGTTCAATAATTATACCCCTCTTCATGATATTTTTTTTTCATATTTTTTAATCGTTCGAAATAAGATATAAAAAAAACGAAGCGTGCGTCGCTCTGAAGTTAAGGGTATGGTGTAGCTACGTACGTGGTCTCCCTAAACAGAGTAAACTTGGGGCGGCGCGCGGCTTAGTTTAGACCAAAAGTTCATTAATTGTACCCCTTTTCATAATATATTTTTTTCATATTTTTTAATATTTCGAAATAGCATATAAAAAAAACGAAGCCGCGCGCCGCTCTCAAATTAAGGGTATGGTGTAGCTACGTACGTGGTCTCTCTTAACAGAGTAAAATTGGGGCGGCGCGCGGCTTAGTTTAGACGAAATGTTCATTAATTGTACCCCTTTTCATAATATATTTTTTTCATATTTTTTTTATATTTCGAAATAGCACATAAAAAAAACAAAGTCGAGCCGCTCTGAAATTAAGGGTATGGTGTAGCTACGTTCGTGGCCTTTCTAAACAGAGTAAAATTGGAGTGGCGCGCGGCTTAGTTTAGACGAAAAGTTCATTAATTAAACCCCTTTTCATAATATATTTTTTTCATCTTTTTTAATATTTCGAAATAGCATATAAAAAAAATGAAGCCGCGCGCCGCTCTGAAATTAAGGGTATGGTGTAGCTACCTTACTGGTCTTTCTAAACAGAGTAAAATTGGAGCGGCGCGCGGCTTAGTTTAGACGAAAAGTTCATTAAATATACCCATTTTCATAATATATTTTTTTGATATTTTTAAATATTTCGAAATAGCATATAAAAAAACGAGGCCGCGCGCGGCTTTGAAATTAAGGGTATGGTGTAGCTACCTTCGTGGTCTTTCTAAACAGGTTAAAATTGGAGCGGCGCGCGGCTTAGTTTAGACGAAAATTTCAATAATTATACCCATCTTCATGATATATTTTTCATATTTTTTAATCTTTCGAAATAAGATATAAAAAAAAACGAAGCCACCCGCCGCTCTCAAATTAAGGGTATGGTGTAGCTACATTCGTGGTCTTTCTAAACAGAGTAAAATTGGAGCGGCGCACGGCTTAGTTTAGACGAAAAGTTCATTAATTATACCATTCTTCATCATTTATTTTTTACATATTTTTTAATCTTTCGAAATACCATATAGAAAAAACGAAGCCGCGCGCCGCTCTGAAATTAAGGGTATGGTGTAGCTACCTTCGTGGTCTTTCTAAACAGAGTAAAATTGGAGCGGCGCGCGGCTTAGTTTAGACGAAAATTTCATTAATTGTACCCCTTTTCATAATATATTTTTTTAATATTTTTTAATAATTCGAAATAGCATATAAAAAAAACGAAGCCGCGTGCCGCTCTGAAATTAAGAGTATGGTGTAGCTACGTTCGTGGTCTTTCAAAACGGAGTAAAATTGGAGCGGCGCGCGGCATAGTTTAGACGAAAAGTTCAATAATTATACCCCTCTTCATGATATATTTTTTCATATTTTTAAATCATTCGAAATAAAATATAAAAAAAACGAAGCCGCGTGCCGCTCTGAAATTAAGGGTATGGTGTAGCTACGTACGTGGTCTCTCTTAACAGAGTAAAATTGGGGCGGCGCGCGGCTTAGTTTAGACGAAAAGTTCATTAATTGTACCCCTTTTCATAATATATTTTTTTCATATTTTTTTTATATTTCGAAATAGCATATAAAAAAAACGAAGCCGCGCGCCGCCCTGAAATTAAGGATATGGTGTAGCTACTTTCGTGGTCTTTCTAAACAGAGTAAAATTGGAGCGGCGCGCGGCTTAGTTTAGACGAAAAGTACATCAATTATACCACTTTTCATCAT
The DNA here is from genome assembly GCA_036873755.1 of Hanleya hanleyi. NCBI lineage: Eukaryota > Metazoa > Mollusca > Polyplacophora > Lepidopleurida > Hanleyidae > Hanleya > Hanleya hanleyi. The sequence continues at coordinate 17,637 of JAVTVY010007969.1, forward strand.
ATTTTTTTCTTCATATTTTTTAATATTTCGAAATAGCACATAAAAAAAACAAAGCCGCGCCGCTCTGAAATTAAGGGTATGGTGTAGCTACGTTCGTGGCCTTTCTAAACAGAGTAAAATTGGAGCGGCGCGCGGCTTAGTTTAGACGAAACGTTCATTAATTATACCCCTTTTCATAATATATTTTTTTCATCTATTTTAATATTTCGAAATAGCATATAAAAAAAACAAGCCGCGCGCCGCTCTGAAATTAAGGGTATGGTGTAGCTACCTTCGTGGTCTTTCTAAACAGAGTAAAATTGGAGCGGCGCGCGGCTTAGTTTAGACGAAAAGTTCATTAAATATACCCCTTTTCATAATATATATTTTTAATATTTTTTAATATTTCGAAATAGCATATAAAAAAACGAAGCCGCGCGCCGCTTTGAAATTAAGGGTATGGTGTAGCTACCTTCGTGGTCTTTCTAAACAGGGTAAAATTGGAGCGGCGCGCGGCTTAGTTTGGACGAAAATTTCAATAATTATACCCATCTTCATGATATATTTTTTCATATTTTTTAATCTTTCGAAATAAGATATAAAAAAACGAAGCCGCGCGCCGCTCTGAAATTAAAGGCATGGTGTAGCTACGTTCGTGGTCTTTCAAAACAGAGTAAAATTGGAGCGGCGCGCGGCTTAGTTTAGACGAAAAGTTCATTAATTATACCCTTCTTCATCATATATTTTTTTCATATTTTTTAATATTTCGAAATAGCATATAAAAAACGAAGCCGCGCGCCGCTCTGAAATTAAGGGTATGGTGTAGCTACCTTCGTGGTCTTTCTAAACAGAGTAAAGTTGGAGCGGCGCGCGGCTTAGTTTAGGCGAAAAGTTCAATAATTATACCACTCTTCATGATATATTTTTTTATATTTTTTAATCTTTCGAAATAAGATATAAAAAAACGAAGCCGCGCGCCGCTCTGAAATTAAGGGTATGGTGTAGCTTCCTTCGTGGTCTTTCTAAACAGAGTAAAATTGGAGCGGCGCGCGGCTTAGTTTAGACGAAAAGTTCATTAATTATACCCATTTTCATAATATATTTTTTCATCTTTTTTAATATTTCGAAATAGCATATAAAAAAAACGAAGCCGCGCGGCGCTCTGAAATTAAGGGTATGGTGTAGCTACCTTCGTGGTCTTTCTAAACAGAGTAAAATTGGAGCGGCGCGCGGCTTAGTTTAGACGAAAAGTTCATTAATTATACCCCTTTTCATAATATTTTTTTCTCATCTTTTTTAATATTTCAAAATAGCATATAAAAAAAACGAAGACGCGCGCCGCTCTGAAATTAAGGGTATGGTATAGCTACGTAGGTGGTCTCCCTAAACAGAGCAAAATTGGGGCGGCGCACGGCTTAGTTTAGACGAAAAGTTCATTAATTATACCCCTTTTCATAATATATTTTTTTCATATTTTTTAATATTTCGAAATAGCATATAAAAAAACGAAGCCGCGCGCTGCTCTGAAATTAAGGGTATGGTGTAGCTACCTTCGTGGTCTTTCTAAACAGAGTAAAATTGGAGCGGCGCGCGGCTTAGTTTAGACGAAAAGTTCAATAATTATACCCGTCTTCATGATATATTTTTTTCATATTTTTTAATCTTTCGAAATAAGATATAAAAAAAACGAAGCCGCGCGCCGCTCTGAAATTAATGGCATGGTGTAGCTACGTTCGTTGTCTTTTAAAACAGAGTAAAATTGGAGCGGCGCGCGGCTCAGTTTAGACGAAAAGTTCAATAATTATACCCTTCAATAATTAAATAGCATATAAAAAAAACGAAGCCGCGCGTCGCTCTGAAATTAAGGGTATGGTGTAGATACGTTCGTGGTCTTTCAAAGCAGAGTAAAATTGGAGCGGCGCGCGGCTTAGTTTAGACGAAAAGATCAATAATTATACCCTTCTTCATGATATATTTTTTCATGTTTTTAAATCATTCGAAATAAGATATTAAAAAAAACGAAGCCGCGCGCCGCTCTGAAATTAAGAGTATGGTGTAGCTACGTACGTAGTCTCTCTAAACAGAGTAAAATTGGGGCGGCGCGCGGCTTAGTTTAGACGAAAAGTTCAATAATTGTACCCCTTTTCATAATATATTTTTTTCATATTTTTTAATATTTCGAAATAGCATAAAAAACGAAGCCGCGCGCCGCTCTGAAATTAAGGGCATGGTGTAGCTACCTTCGTGGTCTTTCTAAACAGAGTAAAATTGGAGCGGCGCGCGGCTTAGTTTAGACGAAAAGTTCAATAATTATACTCCGTCTTCATGATATATTTTTTTCATATTTTTTAATCTTTCGAAATAAGATATAAAAACGAAGACGCGCACCGCTCTGCAATTATGGTGGTATGGTGTAGCTACGTACGTCGTCTTCCAAAACAGAGTAAAAATGGGGATGGGCGCGCGGCATAGTTTAGACGAAAAGTTCATTAATTATACTCCCTCTTTCATCATATATTTTTAATATTTTTTGTATTCTTTCTGAAATAGCATATAAAAACGAAGCCTGCGCGCTGCTCTGAAATTAAGGGTATGGTGTAGCTACGTACGTGGTCTCTCTAAACAGAGTAAAATTGGGGCGGCGCGCGGCTTAGTTTAGACGAAAAGTTCGTTAATTGTACCCCTTCTCATAATATATTTTTTTCATATTTTTTAATATTTCGAAATAGCATATAAAAAAATGAAGCCGCGCGCCGCTCTGAAATTAAGAGTATGGTGTAGATACGTACGTGGTCTCTCTAAACAGAGCAAAATTGGGGCGGCGCGCGGATTAGTTTAGACGAAAAATTCATTAATTGTACCCCTTTTCATAATATATTTTTTTAATATTTTTTAATATTTCGAAATAGCATATAAAAAAAACGAAGCCGCGCGCCGCTCTGAAATTAATGGCATGGTGTAGCTACGTTCGTGGTCTTTTAAAACAGAGTAAAATTGGAGAGGCGCGCGGCTTAGTTTAGACGAAAAGTTCAATAATTATACCCTTCAATAATTAAATAGCATATAAAAAAAAACGAAGCCGCGCGTCGCTCTGAAATTAAGGGTATGGTGTAGATACGTTCGTGGTCTTTCAAAGCAGAGTAAAATTGGAGCGGCGCGCGGCTTAGTTTAGACGAAAAGATCAATAATTATACCCTTCTTCATGATATATTTTTTCATATTTTTAAATCATTCGAAATAAGATATAAAAAAAACGAAGCCGCGCGCCGCTCTGAAATTAAGGGTATGGTGTAGCTACGTACGTAGTCTCTCTAAACAGAGTAAAATTGGGGCGGCGCGCGGCTTAGTTTAGACGAAAAGTTCAATAATTGTACCCCTTTTCATAATATATTTTTTTCATATTTTTCAATATTTCGAAATAGCATAAAAAACGAAGCCGCGCGCCGCTCTGAAATTAAGGGTATGGTGTAGCTACCTTCGTGGTCTTTCTAAACAGAGTAAAATTGGAGCGGCGCGCGGCTTAGTTTAGACGAAAAGTTCAATAATTATACCCGTCTTCATGATATATTTTTTTCATATTTTTTAATCTTTCGAAATAAGATATAAAAAAACGAAGACGCGCACCGCTCTGCAATTAAGGGTATGGTGTAGCTACGTACGTCGTCTTCCAAAACAGAGTAAAATGGGAGCGGCGCGCGGCATAGTTTAGACGAAAAGTTCATTAATTATACCCCTCTTCATGATATATTTTTTTCATATTTTTTAATCCTTCGAAATAGCACATAAAAAAAACGAAGCCGCACGCCGCTCTGAAATTAAGGGTATGGTGTAGCTATGTCTTTGGTCTTTCTAAACAGAGTAAATTTGAAGCGGCGCGCGGCTTAGTTTAGAGAAAAAGTTCAATAATTATACCCATTTTCATGATATATTTTTTCATATTTTTTAATCGTTTGAAATAGCATATAAAAAAAACGAAGCCGCGCGCCGATCTCAAATTAAGGGTATTGTGTAGCTACGTACATGGTCTTTCGGATCAGATTAAAATCGGAGCGGCGCGAGGCTTAGTTTAGAAAAAAAAATCATTAATTATACCCCTTTTCATGATATATTTTTTTCATATTTTTTAATCTTTTGAAATAGCATATAAAAAAAACGAAGCCGCGCGCCGCTCTGAAATTCAGGACATGGTATAGCTACCTTCGTGGTCTTTCTAATCAGAGTAAAATTGGAGCGGTGCGCGGCTTAGTTTAGACGAAAAGTTCAATAATTATACCATTCTCCATGATATATTTTTTTCATATTTTTTAATCTTTCGAAATAAGATATAAAAAAACTAAGTCGCGCGCCGCTCTGAAATTAAGGGCATGGTGTAGCTACGTTCGTGGTCTTTCAAAACAGAGTAAAATTGGAGCGGCGCGCGGCTTAGTTTAGACGAAAAGTTCATTAATAATACCCGTTTTCATGATATATTATTTTCATATTTTTTAATCATGGTGTAGCTACCTTCGTGGTCTTTCTAAACAGAGTAAAATTGGAGCGGCGCGCGGCTTAGTTTAGACGAAAAGTTCATTAATTATACCCATTTTCATAATATATTTTTATCACATTTTTTAATATTTCGAAATATCATATAAAAAAAAATGAAGCCGCGCACCGCTCTGAAATTAAGCGGCGCGCGGCTTAGTTTAGACGAAAAGTTCATTAATTATACCCCTCTTCATGATATATTTTTTTCATATTTTTTAATCTTTCGAAATAACATATTAAAAAACGAAGCCGCGCGCCGCTCTGAAATTAAGGGTATGGTGTAGCTACGTACGTGGTCTTCCAAAACAGAGTAAAATGGGAGCGTCGCGCGGCTTATTTTAGACGAAAATTTCATTAATTATACCCCTCTTCATGATATATTTTTTAATATTTTTTAATATTTCGAAATAGTACATAAAAAAACGAAGCTGCGCGCCGCTCTGAAATTAAGGGTAATGTGTAGCTACGTTTATGGTCTTTCTAAACAGAGTAAAATTGGAGCGGCGCGCGGCTTAGTTTAGAGAAAAAGTTCATTAATTATACCCATTTTCATGATATATTTTTTCATATTTTTTAATCGTTTGAAATAGCATATAAAAAAAACGAAGCCGCGCGCCACTCTGAAATTAAGGGCATGGTGTAGCTACGTTCGTGGTCTTTCAAAATAGAGTAAAATTGGAGCGGCGCGTGGCTTAGTTTAGACGAAAACTTCATTAATTATACCCTTCTTCGTCATATATTTTTTCCATATTTTTTAATCTTTCGAAATACAATATAAAAAAAACGAAGCCGCGCGCCGCTCTGAAATTAAGGGTATGGTGTAGCTACCTTCGTGGTCTTTCTAAACCGAGTAAAATTGGAGCGACGCGCGGCTTAGTTTAGAGGAAAAGTTCATTAATTATACCCCTTTCATAATATGTTTTTTTAATATTTTTTAATATTTCGAAATAGCATATAAAACAAAACGAAGCCGCGCGCCGCTCTGAAATTAAGGGTATGGTGTAGCTACCTTCGTGGTCTTTCTAAACAGAGTAAAATTGGAGCGGCGCGCGTCTTAGTTTAGACGAAAAGTTCAATAATTATACCAATCTTCATGATATATTTTTTCATATTTTTTAATCTTTCGAAATAGCATATAAAAAAAACGAAGCCGCGCGGCGCTCTGAAATTAAGGGCATGGTGTAGTTACGTACGTGGTGTCTCTAAACAGAGTAAAATTGGGGCGGTGCGCGGCTTAGTTTAGACGAAAAGTTCATTAATTCTACCCCTTTTCATAATATATTTTTTTCATATTTTTTAATATTTCGAAATAGCATATAAAAAAAACGAAGCCGCGCGCCGCTCTGAAATTAAGGGCATGGTGTAGCTACGTTCGTGGTCTTTAAAAACAGAGTAAAATTGGAGCGGCGCGCGGCTTAGTTTAGACGAAAACTTCATTAATTATACCCTTCTTCGTCATATATTTTTTTCATATTTTTTAATCTTTCGAAATAGCATATAAAAAAAAACGAAGCCGCGCGCCGCTCTGAAATTAAGGGTATGGTGTAGCCACCTTCGTGGTCTTTCTAAACAGAGTAAAATTGGAGCGACGCGCGGCTAAGTTTAGACGATATAAGTTCATTAATTATACCCCTTTTCATAATATATTTTTTTCATATTTTTTAATATTTCGAAATAGCACATAAAAAAAAGAAGCCGCGCGCCGCTCTGAAATTAAGGGTATGGTGTAGCTACGTACCTGGTCTTTCTAAGCAGAGTAAAATTGGAGCGGCGCGCGGCTTAGTTTAGACGAAATGTTCATTAATTATACCACTTTTCATGATATATTTTTTTCATATTTTTTAATCTTTCGAAATAACATATAAAAAAAACGAAGCCGCGCGCCGCTCTGAAATTAAGGGTATGGTGTAGCTACGTTCGTGGTCTTTCAAAACAGAGTAAAATTGGAGCGGCGCGCGGCTTAGTTTAGACGAAAAGTTCATTAATTATACCCTTCTTCATCATATATTTTTTTCATATTTTTTAATATTTCGAAATAGCATATAAAAAAAACGAAGCCACGCGCCGCTCTGAAATCAAGGGTATGGTGTAGCTACCTTCGTGGTCTTTCTAAACAGAGTAAAATTGGAGCGGCGCGCGGTTTAGTTTAGACGAAAAGTTCATTAATTCTACCGCTTTTCATCATATGTTTTTTTCATATTTTTTAATCTTTCGAAATAGCATATAATAAAACGAAGCCGCGCGCCGCTCTGAAATTAAGGGTATGTTCTAGCTACGTACGTGGTCTTTCAAAACAGAGTAAAATGGGATGGCGCGCGGCTTAGTTTAGACGAAAAGTCCATTAATTATACCCCTTTACATGATATGAGACGAATCGGCATTTCATATATCGAATATCCATTGAATATCCAATATCAAACGAATATCCAATGAATATCCAATATCAAACGAATATCAAATGAATATCAAATGAATATCCAACGAATATCCACTGAATATTTTTGAATATTTAACCTTTGTAAACCGAACCTGTGAAATATGAATGTCCAATATCCAATATCCAATATCAAACCCACTTCACACAGCTGCGAAAGTATCTGTTCAGGGAGACCAGTTCGCTGCAGCACAACTCACACCGTACATTCCAACTTCATGTAATTTCCCCACTGTCAGTACATCCAGCAGCTATGTTGAAAAACACCAAAGTGCGACTGCCGGAGTATTTCATGGTGCAACGTTTAACAATTGCACCCTGAATATCAGCTTGTGTCCTCCCGATCGGCCTTCTGATAGTGGTAACTCTGTGGTTTGAACAATAATTTAGTTCTCCAATTAAACTGTATATTAAATGTAAAGTTGAATTGCTCGCTGGAGATGAAACGCGTTTACATACCGTTCGTGTGCACTGTCAGCATCTCGTTCTAGACTGGCCTATATACACACATTTTCCCACGCACTTTTCAAAGCTGCTCCAGTTATTTTCGTACCCCATTCCCGTTGGACTGAGGGGGTCAGTGTTCTTGTTTCACGAGTTTGTTTCTTGTTAAAGATGTAATCAGCGTCAAATCTGGGCTGAAATCGATGCCTCTCAAACTCAGCGAAAGTGACATATGTTATAACAGATACAAAAAGAGACACATTTGACCACAAAAAACTGAACTTGTTTCTGCCATTCACGAGAAAATAGAAGGAGTTAATCTTTAAAAATAAACAGCATGGCATGCCGTTTATTTTTTCCACGGCCGTGTCAACAAGCGTATACACGTGTGGTGCATTCTACCAGCGTATGCTATGCGACATTACCGAACCGTAGGCACGAGCCGTGACGTTATCCCATAGCGGCAGCTGATGTGCAGCATTCAGATTCGTGAGCGTCGCCACGTCACTCATACGTCACGCAGTGACGTCATTTTCCTCTCCGCGTACAACACACACTCAATGGCGAAACAGAAAACACGTCGAAGCGGGCAGAGTTTCATATTTCTCTGACAAGATATTCTTGCATTCGTTGTATATGGCGATCCCACCATAATCAAATATAATACATATGATACTTTGGTAATCTTCCCTGCCGGAAAAACGCATAGGAGAGAGTTTACAAAATCCATCCATTTTGAGGCTGATTACATCTTTAACTTCCACAGCTAGAGATAATATCATACGTGAGTGAATATCGCAAACATTGCAAATAATGAATATTAAAATATTATTCGAAATTAACTGATTTATTCTCTGATATCCTGACCCTGTTTCGGTAAGTCACTGGGAAACAGGTACGCCTATGTACTCCGTTTATTTTTAGCACTCCTCCTCGCGCGCGCATCGATTCAAAAGTGCATAATGAACCTTGTTACACAATTGAGGTGCCTCAAAATAGTTCGTTAATTTACCACGCTTTTAAGAGAGGAGAGCAACATATAAGTAAAGTATATGATAAATATATCATCATGACACATGTGTTGTTCTCGCACTTTGTATCAGCTCTCGTTCTCGGAGTCTGATCGTCGCATCGACCTCGACCTGCGGCCTCGGTCGATACGGCGATCAGACTCCGAGAACTGAGTTTTCAGTGATAGTTGTGTTTTCTGATATAGGATTAGATTCATTTTTTGATCGCCAATTCCCTGAACTGTTTCTTGAAAAACAGTTTTGCCCAGCCCATGTAGACTATGTCGAAGAAATATTCTAGCATCTCGGCGAGAGTAAGCACGGATAGGCCTAGCCACAGCCCGCACTGTCCACCAACGTCTGACAGCAAATCGTTCCACTGTCAAAAGAAGAAAAGCAAGAAATTTCATCATATCATATATATATTGTTGGCATTTAATCGGTCCAGGAAAGTACGCCATTTAATCATGTCAGGAAAGTACGAGTTTCAGAAGCGTTAGAGAGATGCGTGAAGAAATGTGTACTTCGAACTTTAAACAATAACAGTGCTCTAAGAATGGTGTTGTATGTTGTTATTCATGTTCAATCATTTTGCGATTGTTTCTTTTCAAGATTTGTAGTTCAAAAGTTGTTTTCCAGGAGATGGGTATGCAGCGGTTAAGAAATGTTTTTGGCGAGTACCTCTTTAACTTAGTTTCACACAACTAGACGGCGAATAGAGGTATCTATAAACTGTTTTTCATCATTTAGACTTCTGATGTTGCCTTAAATGTATTTATTCTGAATACGAACTTGCATTCTATAAATACTCCCTTGTTTGGGCAGTTTCTTCTATCTGGCGATCACATATATCATTATTTTACAACAGATCACTTGATATGGCTATTACATCATTGCTCTGAAATATTTTTATCTAATAACGCTCAAGCCGGTGCTAGGGACCGTGTGGTCATTTCTTGCAAGATGTTCAGATGAACAGCTACAATAAAAGCGTGATTAGGATAAAAATCATCGAAGGGATAACTGTTGGTTCTTTTGAAGTTTTTAGAAATATGCCGTCAGTGTATTTGTCTGTGGGGTAATATGACTTCTTGTCAGTACTCCGGCATCGTTTTCCACCACACTTTTAATGTTGCGTTTAATTCGCACGTAGCGTTAGTAATTATCTTGATTAGAAAAGCTTTCAGTGAACCGTGTAGTAGTAGTATTTTAGAGTCCAAAACACTTCATAGTAAGTCAACAAAGGGGAATAACTCATAGAATCCACTTCAGTTCTATATTGCTATTATGACTTCTAGAATCACTTTGAATACTGTTACTGTTTAGTTATCGGAAAAAAACCGTTATTCAAATTGTATCGGTCTGATTTCTGGATAAAAAAGAGTAACGTTAGTCAAATTTGTACTGCGTTGGGCCGTTAATAGTATTAATTGATAGGTTCGTCTGTTTATTGCTGTACCGCTAAACGACTTACTTTTCACAGAATTAGACGTGTGACTTGAGAATAGAAAACACACAAAGCTAGATATTAACTTGACTACACATGGACACGATACGATCTATTTGGTTTCATAGATTAGTTGCCTGGAAAAGTCAAACCGTATTCATTCACCCTTCATTAGCTATAGAAGTTTTGATAACTTTGGCAAAGCTGAATTCCGCGGAGAACCCACATGGGAAGATGATAATCTTTAAATATTCAATTATTAAGATGTTCTTCGTTAGATAATTGTATATTGGCGATAAGAAAACCCGCTTTATAGGAAAATAATGCGATATAGTACCTGATAAGCTGCGGATGTAACAACATGTTCGTAGTTCATATCCTGGAAGTATATATCCAGTTTGAGTGTATTTTTCCTGAAAATAAAAAAAAAACTGGGAGGTTGTTTTGCAACACCATTGAGTTATCTTCGCGCGTCAGGCCTTGAGTTCTGCTATTTAGTGTAACATTATCCATTAATTGTGACCGAAATTAAAGCCACTAAATAAAAAAAATTATATGTAAAAATAAATATGAAGGAATATCCTCTCTGACTCAGATATTCTCACTGGATACAGATAAATTGAAGAAGATAGTTGGGTCAACTTTGAAAACATTCCATACCTGACAAATTCTACTATCGCAGATTTTGAGGACAACGTCTTCAGGTGGTTATTGAGATGTGAATTCTGTGCCATTAACTTCTTCGCCGTTTTCATCTACATAGAAAAGAAATTAAAACATTTTGTATACTGAGAAACTGGATGATCCATAGAATACTGTTGCCACATGACACGGATTACGTAGGTTCAACAACACATATATTTCTCACAAATATTGCCATTAACGGTTAACCTACACAGCGAAAGTCATCTATTAAACCTGATTTAGCGATAATTAAATAACCTACTAAAAGTACATTAGTTCTTATTCTTTGACCAGACCTGGAGCTATGTTCAAATTAGCGACTGGCTGCTGATGGTAAATCTAAAACATCTAAACAAAACTGGATTGTTCGATGTATCTTTTCAAACCAGTACTATACACTATACACTGTCCGCATGATCCTTACAACTGTAGAGTCTGAAGGCCATTGTCCAATTGAGTAAGCAGTCCGGAAAACGGTTTCCCTGCAAAAGAAATGAGTATACCTAACAGTTGAAAGAGCATACTTTACAGTCTACAGTGTTCTCTGTGGGGATATAAATAGACTTCTCAAACATAGTCGTTTTAATCAAATCGTATCTAAACACGAGGGTGAGAAGCTTCATATCCCCTCGGCATTTGGGAAATTGCCAGTGAAAACAATTTTGTGGATGTAATCTGGTTTATCCACTGTAACACGATGTTATTGTTTTGACTTGTTTATTTTCGAACAGGCTGGATCACAAGCATTACCATACTGGAGTACCCCAAAATAGTCATTCTGGTTAAACTCAAACTCAGTGATCTGCAAATTAAGGACAAGAATGAATCACAGAAACCGATGTTGTTTAAGTCTGAAAAGGGACATAACTGCGTAAAATATGTGACTTATTAGGCATCCCTAGGGGTGCCTTATGTTTTGTCAGTTTCTTCTTTCTTGCGCTTCTTCTTGTTTTTCCGATTTTCTTTTCCGTTGGATAACTTTTGAATTCTTCTGTCAGACAACCTCAACATTGTGGTGCATATTGCTGCTGTCTAGGGGAAGAATCATATTGTCTTCAAACTTGTTATGCATATTATCCCTGTCTAGAGGATTAAACCGAATGTTTTTCAGTTCTGTCTGAAACTGAATACAAGTATTTTTCTCTACAATTTCTCTTATATGCAAATTTTCCATCTGGACCTACGGTCAAATGGCTGTCTCTGTTTGGGCACCAATTTCATATTCCTATTTGCCTAGATAGGACACCAGTGATTGGTTCACAGCCATGACTCAGAAAGGTCACTGCTGGAGTCAATATAGTGACTGGAAAATGGCTCAATGTATGTCGTCTGAAGCCATTTGCATCTAAAGTACAGTCAGCGCGTGGTTTACAGTCATGCCATTCAGGCATGTACAGTATTGTAATTTTAGGATCTGGCACATGTACTTGTATATACATTTCTCCCACAAATGAATTCACAGAGACAATTACCTTGCAGAGCTTAAAACCACTGACATAGATACATAAATTCGAGAATATCCAAGAGCTACAGGTAACAAGATCATGTGATTGTTTTTTGTACCGATCCACCTATAGGTGGCGCCTCCTGGTGGGCAGTTAAAATTTCATTTCTGGACGATAATTCCTGAAAACCAAACAGATTCTTTTTTCAAATTTGTAAGTGGTTCCCTTGCCTCAAGATCTTGCTTGGGACTGTTTTTCGTGCTGATTCGCTTCTAGGTAGCACCGGCTAGGGTCCCAATTAAAATTGCATTTCCCGACAATAACTATTCTTTCCAAATTTGGTGTGTAGATACTTTGCCTCAAGATCGGACTTGAGATTGTTTTCCGCGCCGATTCGTGTTTAGGTGGTGCCACCTGAGGGCTAAGTTAAAATAGTGCTCCTATGTTTATTGCAAATAATGAATGTTTCCTTTACTTAAAATGCAAAAGGGATGCCTCCTTGATAGGATTCGATCGACTGTATCTAGGTTTTTATAGCGACTAAGATTACAAATAATTCTGAAAGTTGGTAGCTGTACCAGATATATTTCTGTGCATATTGTCTTTACGAAACGCATAGATGATAACGTCTGGAAAAGGGTCATAACTTCCTGAAATATTAGCCGACGCGATTAATTTTCGATGCCTCTGAATTACAGCTAGAGGAATGAGTTTTCAAAATTCGGTAGCTGCATCAAACACTGTTTTTACAGATACACGTCAACGACAATACACCTAGGCCAAAATTGACGCGGGTGAGGGCGGAGGGAGTAAAAGCTGTCAATGAGATAGCGATGCCGTATATCATATACATATTTTGACGTCATAACAATTGCAGTCTTCAATTAAGAATTATAATTGCTTTTAGAATTACGGACTACCACATGAGTGGAGTGTAAGACAAGGGAACATGGTATTCGATATATAAATATATTTTGATTAAAAGACTACCATTACCTACAGGCTGGCGGGCACTCAGAAGAACAGTTTAGCGCTTCAATGTCGAATTTCTCATCCAAAATCTCCATACATTGGACTGCAAATATAGTGAAAAACAGTGTTCATCTATATCATCACAGAATCTAAAATGAATGCTAAAGATCAAGATTACTCTAACCATCTTTTCAAACCTCTTAATGAATATTTAAACAAGAAACTCAACAAATCAATTCGGTGGGGTAGACGAGACGAAGACCGTACTCAGTCATAAATCGGATTCGCATAGATGACAAAACCAGGTCCTAAGCAATTGGCAAGTAAGGAGGCCCATCATCTCGGTAAATGAGAGGCAGGTGTGAGCGCCAAGGACGCCAAAAATAAAAAAAATCAGACTGTCAAAATTTGTAATCGCTAAGAGAATTAGCAATGGGCTCTGGTTACTATATGGATGCATTTTGGTGGCTATTTGAACCATCGGACAGGTTACTAATTGTGATATTCATACTGGCCATACTCTCAACATGGAAAATGGCGTTTCCACTCTGCAACAGCACGCGAGTGCTTCGGCACCAACTTGCTAGGGAAGGAATAGAGCGAAAATCAAGATCACCACACCAGACAACCTATCCGTGCCAGTTTTCCCTGTGTGTTGATCTGTCAAATATAACATGTGGAAGTTAATTCTTCTCAAATTCGTCCAGTGTAGCAATACTGTTTTACGGAGGGAAATTTTACCCAGACCTGGCTATTCACGGTGCAAGATAATCGATCATGTACGCCAAGTTACGCGGTTATCGGTTCAGATATGTGGGACTACGAGAGCTTTTTTCGTGAGACAGACAGTATTATCGTCGCCCAAACCGTGCAGCAATGGAACATCTATCAGTGTCTACATGCCTACGCATCGCCCATCACATACCATTATTTAATACAGGGTGAGTATAACGAATGTCCACTTGTGGTGTTTTTTCTGCATCTAAAGTTATTAACTTATTGTGTATATGTGTATTCTCTCCCACCCGCGATATTGCTATAGGTTGAACTATCGGGGATAATACCGGGGGTTAGGCGCTTGCGTCACCCCATGGACGACAGAACGGAGACAATGGGAGGTTTCTAACCACAGAACGAACACATGTCAAAGGTGATCCTGCGGCTGTTACACCGTTGTCTTGGAATGTGTAATGATTCCCTCTGGGGGAGGTGGAGCAGCTTTTAGGTGAAAGATCGATTAATAATAGTCGACTGTTTTCAATAACAGGCAGGTACGACACGTGGACACCACAATGAAACCATTTCTAACCGTGTCTGTAAAGGTATGAGGCATTATCCGCTATTAGGAGTGAATGCCCAGCTGCCTCACACATATTATCTCATTTTAAGCTTTTCCCTAAAATTCATTTGATCTTAACCCTATCTGGCATAGTCTTTTTGGGACCTGTCCAAACCTTATTTTTCTTATTCCTTGAGCTAGGGAGCTGAAACTTACCACACTATATTCTTGGGTCAAGCTCTACTAGAAAATGTAAAAAAAAAAATTCCTGAAATGGCCGCTTTCATGACTTCACAGTGACGTCATTTTCAAAAACGGCATTTTTTGGTCGATATTTCAGTCAGATTTTTCGAACTTTTTATTTATGTATTTTCTCTGCAAAAACTGCACGATAAATTAGTAAATATTAATGTAATGTGAAATAAAATAGTTTTTGCCCACTTTTCATCGTGGAAAAGCAGGAATTTTGAATAAAAATGACGAAAACCACTGTTCTAGTACCCCAGGTGGCCGTCATCTTGAATGTACCCATGATCCTCTGCTCGGGAGGTGGTGTAGATAGGTTCAAAATGACACCAATATGATAAAATATAAAGTCACGGAGTGTCAGCTCTCAATTTTTGTCGTTCCGGAGGTAGCTCAGAACGTTTGGTAGGGGCCATTCTGGCACCCCCACCCCAGGCCTGGTAGGGTTAACCATACTCACGCCATGTTCTGACACGCTTTCTTGGACTTCTACAACTTCAGTTTCATTCCAATGTTGTCTACTGTGACCAAACACTGTAGACTGCCTATGCCCGGCCCGTTGCTTATATATGGTTCAAATTCCCCAGGTTCTTTTTCTATTAATGGCCTGGTACCGATTCCCGGTTTGCCATTGGATAAAATGATCAGCCAATGTGAGGGCGACCATAAATTAAATTATTTTCCTATTTTTTTGCCATCAGAATTGATTCCTCTACTTATGGCAGTTCGTTAGAGGTAATTTTCTATACCGTGCCGTTGTGGTCCCGTTAATCAGTCAATACCCCTCGGCCAAAATTTGGCCGAAGGGTATTGTCGTCGTCATGTACGTCTGTCCGTCTGTCCGTCCGTCCGTCTGTCCGTCTGTCCGTCACACCTTTCTCGTTACCAAGATATCTTTAGAACGACTTACCCTAGGCATTGCACATCCATATGCTCGTACCCCTGAACCCTATTGAATCTGGGCCTGATTGGTTGGAAACTTTGGCGGCCATCTTTAATTTATGCGAAATCATCACAGCTTTCTCGTTACCAAGATATCTTTAGAACGACTTACCCTAGGCGCACCAAACTTGCACTGTACATCTATATGCTCATGACCTAGAACCCTGTTGAATCTGGACCTGATTGGTTGGAAACTTTGGCGGCCATATTTAATTTATGCGAAACCATTAATCTTGTGTATCTCAGGTACCATTTCACTGTTCAGTGTGAAACTTAGTATAGATCATCGATGCATCAAGAAACTTCAAAAGAATGACCAAACTAGTTTCCCTGATTCGCTGGAAACCTTGGCGGCCATCTTTAATTTATGCAAAATCTTTAATGATGTATATCTTTGATACCATTCAAGTGTTCTATACGAAACTTGGTATACAGCATCGATGTATCAAGAGACCTTCAATGTATAATCACATCAATTCCTCTGAGTGGCGGGAAGGATGGGCGGCCATCTTTAATTTATGCAAAATCATGAATGATCTCTATCTCTGATACCGTTCAAGTACTCGATGTAAAATTTAATATACATCATCGATACATCAATAGACATACGATAAATGACAGTTCTGGTGTTTCTGATTGGGCGGAAACCTTGGTGGCCATCTTTAATTTATGCAAAATCTTTAATGACGTATATCTTTGATGCCGTTTCAGTGTTCTATATGAAACTTGGTATACAGCATCCATGTATTACAAGACTTGCAATGAATAACTACATCAGTTCTCCTGAGTGGTGGAAAGGATGGGTGGCCATCTTTAATTTATGCGAAATCATTAATGATCTCTATCTCTGATAACTTTCAAATGCTCGATGTAAAATTTGCTATACATCATCGATGCATCAAGAGACTTATGTAATGAATACCGGTTTCTCTGATTGGATGGAAACCTTAGAGACCATTTCTAATTAAAAAAATTTCATAATCTGTATATTTGTCACTTGACTGCTTGGTGTTCCTGAAGTCTTTATTCAAATTGAATACATTATGAATGGCTGGCGCCCAGAACCGAGGGGTTTTCTGATGCGCAGCTTCGTATTTTATTTTGGTCCCGTTTGATGATATCATTTCGGGCTTTCCATAATACCCATTCTGCTTTTAAGAGCTATTGATTTATTTTCAGTCTCTTGTAGCCAGGGGGCCTAGACATATTATCAAATCTTGTTTTCCTTATGAGAGTAGACAATTATGAGAGAAATATTTCCAAAAAAATCAAGGAACCCAGGACTGTATAAGATCGAATATATAACAATTCTTCCTTACATATTCTTATATCAGAAATTAATTTGTACATCAAATATTCACACTCATGTGTTCATGTATATCTTATTCAGATATCCCAGTTTTACTTCCTTGTAACACGATACCATTTTCTTGTTTTTTTTTGTAACATGATACCATTTTCTTGCTTTATCCCAACAAATTTAAGCTATCATATATTTTTTTTTGTCTTTCGGTGCGCCTGTATTCTCTTGCTGAGTCACGATCTGTTTCGAGGCCTAGTATTCCGGGGCTCGACGCATGGCTTTACGTACAAGCGACTCCCACAATTCTGTTTCAATCCCGTTTCTCTCACAGGTCCCAGAAACTTCCCCCGTCAGGGAAATATTTCACTGTCGGATTTTAACCCTATCTTGGGGGAGGACCAAAATCGCCCTCTACCAAACTCTCTGTGCTATCTCCGGAACGCAAAAAAAAATGAGAGCTGACACTCCTTGACTTTATAGTTTATCATATTGGGGCCATTTTGAGCCTATATGCATAACCCCCGAGTAGAGGATCATGGATAAATTCAAGATGGCGGCCACGTGGGATACCAGAAAAATGAACGTTTTCATAATTTTTCTTAAAAATTGCTGCTTTTTCGCGATGAAAAGTGAGCAAAGACTAATTTAATTTCACATCACATTAATAATTACTGATTTATCACGCAGTTTTTGCAGAGAAATTGCATAAATCAAAAATTCAAAAAATCTGACGGAAAAATCGACCGTTTTTCAAAATGACGTCACTGTGACGTCATCAAAGTGGTCGTCTTGTTCTTTTTTTACATTTTCTGCTCGAGCTTGACACAAGGGTATGGTGTGGTAAGTTTCAGCTCCCTAGCTCAAGGAAGAAAACTAATTAGGGGGGGGGGGTGTCGAAATGGCCCGCCCCAGGCCTGGACAGGTCTCAAAAAGCCAAGACCAGATGGGCTTAATAAGCCTATTAATTATTTTGTACTCAGTTGCAATATACAGCAGTAACTACGTTGATTCCAGATATATCACCAGTAAGAATAACAGTACGCTATAATAGGCATGAAGTAACATAAATATTATGTATCAGTAATTCCAGTCTATATGCCCTGGCTCCTTTAGAGTGTCCAACAACATAGTTACAAGGATTTGTTCGTTTATAAAGCAAGAACCACTGACAGAAGCTCGTTATATTAAAAGTGTTGGTGTCACAGCCACTCCATGGCCACTCAGTACCGCCTCGATATTGTAACTCGAGAAACATTATACAGATTATTTCATTTATATTATTTCTGAATTTGATGCAATATACACATGATTCAATCTGGTCGAACCATGGCTGCCACACCAAAGAGCTCGCCAGTTCGGCAGTATTTTAATAACATCATCACCTTACACAGCCCGTGGCACTTGTTTTTTTTTCAGCATGTCAATATTTGGGGCCCCAAAAGACACTTTCAGTAGCTGGTGATCTTACCCAAAAACTGTGGTTATGATAGGTGGTGGGGAGAGCAGGGTGGCACTCCTATGAGAGGGTGCGACATATGATCTAACAACAATAATTAAGTAACACAACGTAATTATACGCCTTCAGCCGATGTTTCGGGTTAATAGTGGTCGTAGGCGCATCTAAAACAAGAATCACATTCAACTTCCAGTTGCTGACCTTCGTTCTTAAAGAATTATTATGTCTGTCTATCCAATTAAATCTGCAATATCTGTCAGTATGTTCAACTGTCTGAATTAATAACTCTGTGACGTAGAAATAAGATTTATACGTCATTACAAATGCTGCGGAGAAAAATCGGAAAACCGAATATTGCTCTCGCTATTACATATCAAATAGAACAACTTTATGAAATTTCATCGCGGTCCACAAACTTATCCATTTACTTGGATAGAGCCATTTACCGCCATTTTCGCCGTCACGGAGATATTTATCCTCTCCGAATCTTCAATATTCTTGATCGCAGTGTACCGTTACATATATTAGACCACTTTCACCGTTCAAATCCAAGAAGCAGAAAAGCAAGGTTTATATGTCAGGTCAGAGGAATTATTGCGGGATGTCAGATTTAAGGCTACAGGAAACAACCGGAAGTTTGGTGATTTCCATATGTCAGACACCGGATTAAGGTACCTGGTAGCATTTGCTAGAACCTGTTATAAATGTGACCGTATTAATCAACTCCACAGAACATTATTTCAGAAACTTGTCAAACAAGCCTATGCCAAAACAAGCCTCCATGTTAAAGTTGATCAATTTCTGTGATAACTGTTGTAGACTGACGCAAAGTACGATAGTAGCGTACAATATCTAACCCTGGACTAGGGTCCATTTGAAAGCAATGTGAATTACATCCCCATAGTCAGTGTATAAATGAGATACGTTATTCTCTTGACAACGACTTGAAAATTCGTTTATATGTAGGAATATCTGTCAGTGATTGTATGGGTAGAACATCATAATGTCTTACTACCATTACTGAAAACAGTTGACACATTTCTCTCTTGCAAGAAACACAATCCTTCTTTTGCTAATGTCACATATATTTGATGTTAACTGTCGGACATGAAAGGTCTTCCAATAATCGACTCGGAAATTCTTTTGTGGAGGACGACTGGATACCAATATCGGATTTGACTCGATACTTGTTTTTCAAAAGGTCAGTACTTCCTCTTAAACGCATGAAAACACGAACGTGTTTTTTTTGGCAGGTTTTCGATGCAGAACAGTTGGTAATAGTATGCCGCGTCGCAGCGGCTCGTTCTCACTGACATACTGTAACCAATTTCAAAAATGCGGTAAAACAGTTAACTTATTCGAAATATGGCTTGATTATTTTCATAATTATAACTTTATATTTTGGGAAAGAAATTCAATTACATGACACGAGCTTTTTCAGTCATGAGGTTGAATAATATCCAATCAAGCCCTCGGCATCTATATCAAAACTACAGACCAGACCAGACCAGGTGATCCGTGCTCGATTATTAAATGTACAAAGCTGTGCAGATATTGCCGTACTTACAAGTTTTATTATCACGTAAGTCACACGGAGACAAGTTGGTTTTGACAAGGGACGTGAGAGTGACAGTATCGCAGGGATAGGCCGGATCACAGCATCCACATTCTAGAACCACTTGTTTCTGGTAGCAAGTTTTGTGGCATGCCTGTAGGAAAATCATTGTGTTTCTCAAAACATAAGATACTTTGTCGGGCTCTGTAAACTACTAGAGCTAAAACGGTGGTAGAATAAAAAGCAGGTGTTGTAGTGTATAGTCAGTCATGTGTAGAACTATATATCAATTATCATTTACTCTGAAATACTACTTTTAGTAGTGGAACACATTTTCACCATAATCCATTCAGGGTATGAACGTACTTACTGTATTTAATGTTCATTATTTCATCTTACACTTTTAAAACATCTGTTCGCTCAACTGAAGCTATGCTTGGAAATCTCGTGCTGTTTGTAACCATGGCGGTCGCTTTAAAGTAGTGTTTTTTTGCATTGCCATTTCGCTGCAATCTCATTTGTACATATGGACATCAGTTCGTATAAACGTTATCATTATTAGTTTCACTTGAGTGAGAATAATGGGAAACCTGCACAACAAAATTAGAAAATAAACCAGAAGTACTAGTTCGGTCAGTTGACTGGATAGCTAGACCAAAATCGAAAAACAAATAGTGGCACCCACAAAATTTAATAGGATAATTGGTATTATGTAAATCTCTTAATAAATAATGATAGTGATTCAACTGAACAAGTAAAGAGCAATGCCAAAATATCATTAGTTAGGCTGATATGGCTCATTGAACCCGTCAATTTTTGAGTGGGAATGTGGTTCAGTAGGCTAGAATCTATATCCTGCTTGGCAATTTGGCTTGTGTCTCAGGCGGTGGAAGTTCTAGTAACATCAGCTCATTGTACCTTTTCTACTTACCGTTTCTGAGTAGGTTGGTTTCAGAGAGTTGTTTTCGGTGAACATGTTCTTTTCCAACACGTCATCGCCTGTAATAGTCTCACATTGCCCGTAAGGAGTGGAAGCTCGAACGATCTCAGTCTAGGACAAAAAGTGACATCAGAACAAGCATTTCCTGACGTTAAAACATGGGATCCGTGCCGACAAGGTACACATCCATCTTGCATTGAAGGTTTTGGAAATGGGTCATTGTTCACGCTCACCCTCAAAAATAGAGAACATAGATTGTAACAAAATCACTTGTAGCTTATTTCTCTCCCTTCGTTCAACTCTACACCGGGAGTCATGTATTAGTAACACGGAGATATATGGCTACACATACCTTGGTGAGACCAATAGAGCTGTAAGAGCCAGGTCGGATCGTGAGACCACCATCCTGTGGAAAGGGCATGTCGTGATGATTACCTATAACAACCTTCAAGCCTGTGATATCGGAAAGCTTGCTGTACTCTTCATTCTCTATATACAGCTCCAGTGATACGCCTGTAAAAGCATCCCATTATATATGTTATTTTTAATCAAATAGATACACATGATCATGCCTTACCTTCGCTTCGGGAACTATCAAACCGCCATGACCAATTTTGCAGCCTGCAATAATTGATTTATTCTGAATGTGTATTAATTACAAACATTTCCAAAATCAAAAATATTTCCGGCACATACACAAGCGCTTGGAGCCATATATTGATTTTAATTACCGGAGCTGAATCCTATAGACTCTAGTCTCATCAATATGAATCATGTAAACTCTCGTCTCATCAATATGAATCCTGTAGACTCTCGTTTCATCAATATGAATCATGTAGACTCTCGTCTCATCAATATGAATCCTGTAGACTCTCGTTTCATCAATATGAATCATGTAGACTCTCGTCTCATCAACATGAATCCTGTAGACTCTCGTTTCATCAATATGAATCATGTAGACTCTCGTCTCATCAATATGAATCAAGTAGACTCTCGTCTCATCAATATGAATCATGTAAACTCTCGTCACTGAATATTTAGCAATTAAACCTCATCAACGTTGATCAAGTAGAAAATGTCGATGGCATCATAAAGAGTCAACTGATTATATGTCTGCTAGGTTCACCTAAGGATACATTTCATCGAATATACCCACCGGTCAACAGAATTATCAGTATCTTTTTAAATAAAATGTTACAACTGCAAATCTTCGGCTTGAAACTTGGAACTGCAACAATTAATGATATCCAGAAACATAAATCAGAATTAGGATAATACCGTACATGGAAGCGACCATACTAGATTTACATTTCCCTCTGGATATTCCGGACAGAATTTGTAGCAAAGAACACATATTTGAGATATACGATAAGAACAATGCTAAATATTCGTGACATTATTTCATACTTTTATGAATTCGCACCTTCATGTAACATTGAACAACATCTGCCAAACGTACCATATTGAGGTCCAACTCTACTCGTATTCAAGACCTGTCCGCCGACACCACTGTTGAAGGAGTAACAGTTGCCATACATAAAATTCACACTGCGAGTAAAATTCCTGCGATGCAGTAAGAAAACAAACATAGTTTTTAGATGTTTTCTTATCATGCATTCCAATACTAAAATTACAGAAATTGTAGTGTAATGTAAACCTCTTAAACGCGTACCCTTAATCTGGGGTGATCTGGGGTGTACCGCAGCCTAAGGCTAGGGTGCTGAAACTTACTGCTATATATCTTTACGTCAAGCTCTACTAGAAAATGTAAAAAAAATCCAAGATTGCCGCCATGATGACGTCACAGCGACAATATTTTCGGTCAGATTTTTGGATTTTTTTGTTCATGTGTTTTCTTCGCAAAAACTGCATGATAATTTAGTTGTAGTGTTAACCCAAGACAAATATATGCTATCCAGACTAATCATTTAAATAGACTCGAGTATTGGGTCGTAGAAGGATTAATCTGTCTGCATTTGAATCTGTATATGAAGGGGAAATTCTTTGTCCGTTGGCATTATTTGCGTAGTCAGTGTCGCCAAAGGAAGAAACTATAAGCAAAGAATTATGCCATTGATCAATTTATTATTTATAGTCAATTATATTTAGGTCAACACTTTATTGGCACAGCACAGGTATTAGCGACATCTGGAGGGGTGGATGCGTTCCGTAGTTACTGCTTGGCGCGGGATGGAATCTCACAGTGGACATACTATCCAGCACATGTGCTTTGCGAACAAGAGTCATGATCCTAAAAATAATTGGATATAATGAAAATGATAAAGAGGCTAATGCTGATTTTGATAGCAAAGAATCACAAATACTCACTCAGGTGAACAGTATAAGCCATTATAGCGGCAACTGATGAGCATGTCGGACATTTTGTGTCCTATAGTCTCAAATGGCATAGTATGTAAGAGAAGGGAGCTCTGTTGGGTGCGATCATAGTCTTCATCCAGGCTGTAAAATCCGGGTGTCTTTATTCTTTCCTCCCAATTAACGGCTCTGATGTCGGAATCTGACAAGTTTTCTCTCGGGTTCGCATACGAAATGTGATAGTCCTTACTCTGAATTGGAAATGAGGATCATCGTTACACATAGGATTTAAGGATTATACTGATCCGTTGCTCATGATCGGCTTCACAATTGGTGTACTAGGGTGTAAAAGGCTCACCTGTTCTCTTTCCATGTTAAAGATCTGGGACAGCTAAGCCCAGGGGACTGGTAAGGGTAATGAATACAAGCGTTTTGTTTGCCATTCAATATTCAGCCGTCGTCCGTTGAAATTTTTTATTCCCATAACCTTCCCTTGTCTGCGTTATGGCATAGAATCATATATCGTTTGGGTTATGATATGGCGTTCGGATTAATGATTCGGACGACGGCTGGATTATGAATGACGGACTAGACGCTTGTAATTAGGGATAAGGGGTATGGGATGAAGGATTCCGGAGGTTGGAGACAATCTCATAGCGGGTCATTTTAGCATCTTATACCTACCCAGATTAGATTGTAGGAGCAGCCCCATAGTACGCTTACAGATTTAGGATGATCTAAGTGACTACAGTAAAGTAGTCGAGCTTGTTAACCTTCCTATGGGTGTATATTGATGGTTCCCAATTCTTCACTTGTCGCTTTTCATCTAAACCCTCTCCGGACTGGACGATTTTGGGCGAGGGGAAGCTAGGCGGCTGAAACTTCTCACAATATATCACGATATGTTAAGCTCTACCAGAAAATGTACAAAAAATTAAGATGGCCGGACTGATGACGTCATAGGGACGTCATATTCTACAAATACAGTTTGGTAGATTTTTGGTAAGATTTTCCGAATTCTGTATTTGTGTTACCTTTCCGAAGAATAGAACATAAACACATTGGGAAATAATTATATGATGTGAAATATAATAATAATGTACACTGCTATGAGTGCCCAGAGGAATAGGCCATGAAAGGAAAACGGCCCCACAGTAAAATGAAGGTCGTTAGTCAGATATATGTTAGACCCAAATTTGGTGGTTCTCCGGGTCCTTTGTATGATCCTTTATACCATCTGGATCGACAGCTACAATCACTTGGCCTTCTTAGGCTGGTAATGCTAACTGTCCCGGTCTCTCAATGTGAGGGAACATTGGAGATTCGCGTCCCGCTGAAGGCTAACAAATCTTGTGGTAAGTGTAAGACAACGAAAATCCTACCTGTAAGCCCAAGAGGTCCTGTAATTCGTCAGATAAAACACCGGCCATGGATAGACGAATTGGATTAAGGTTGCATATCGTCACCATAGGGAATGCAATGGAATTCTTATATTGATAAGTTATCGTCGTTTCGGTCGGCCTCTGTCGATGTTTCTCTCCCAATGTCCAGCAATACCAGAAGGCTGTACCTGTAATATAGCGTAACAAGGACAGATATTTGGTTGACTTTTCCAGATTTGTATATCTTTGTTATTTGCAGGGAGCACTTACCTCCCACTTGCAGGGAAACACTTACCTTCATTTGTGGACTACTGTTGTTCCAAATCTTGTCATATGTGTATAAACGTGTATTATACATGTACGTATAAACGTTATTTTCATACAGCAGGCAAGATACTTCAATACAAAGAGTACCTGATAAATAATCCTTTCCGTGAAACAAAACTCTCACTTGCTGACTGTGTGTTGCTGATGTACTTTTGTCCGACCATCAAACTCAACAAAGTACTTACGAATGGCCTTAGTGGCCTAACTTCGCTATGTTAGTTAGTGGCCTAACTTCACTATGGCTACAAATGAAGAAAATAATGACAAGACAGATCATGGTGCACGTTCCTTGGCCGAGTCTCTAATAGTTCGAAATACACTAAGACCACCAAAGCAAGGTCATGGCATCAAACCTTGTAATATTGCGAATGATGATTGCTTAGCACCGAATTTTAAGTGTGGCTACCGTGGAGGTTTTACGTGTCCACTCTTCAATGCTTCCACGTTATATGGTAATTCATATTTAGTAACTTCGTACGTTGATCTTAGTTGTTCTGCTAAAAACTGTATTTATTTAATGTCCTGTAAGAGTTTGGTCAAGACCACTTATAGATTCCGTCTGAGGGCGATTGTTCACAGAAAATTCGTTACGAAAAAGTAATTGCTTGTAGGCAAGCATTTTCCTGGTCCCGACCATGGATGGGACAACTTCAGTATCCCGATCTTACACATCGCCTACTCATCTATCAATGATTCTCACTTTGGGTTTGAGAGTAAAATCCGAGAGCGGAAACTGTTCTGGATGCTGGAGGTTGTGTCAGTGTTTCGTTATAGTTTAAATGATAATGCCAAAGGATTCGGCAATATTACAAACCGCCATTCAAGTATATACAGCTATTTAATCCCCACCAACGGAGACATCGCAGTCATTGTTGGAGAAATTATAATAGTGCGATCGATTCACGATAATATCACTTTGGATTAGTGGGTGTAATTAACATACCCAACAGTATACAAAGCCTGTATGAGATTTAAATCTAATAGCCAGTGATATGCAACGATCTGTCTTCAAGAAATATAATACTATCCACAATAACAAAAGTTCTAGCAAATATCTAGAGTCAATTCGCCATAGTCCCAACAGACAAAGCTCAGATAATATAGCATTGATATGTATTATTTATATTACTATTACCATGTGCTGGTTGAGGAATTGAGTATAACCATGCCATCACTGAATTCGACTTTACTCTTGAAGAATTATTGAACAGCCACAAAACGAGGAAAGGAAAGAGGTATTTGTCTTCCAATCACTCATATTGTAAGATATCAGCATCTTATGATAATTGGTTTTCTACAAGTTATTCAGATATAAGCATCTTGATATCAGCATCTTATGATAATTAGTTTTCTACAAGTTATTGATGGAATATTAAGTATTGCATAGTATTGATGTCATATATGATGCCTGCCTGTATGGGTTTATAACGTTGCATATTATAGCTATGGCGGGTCGTAAAACCCCGGTAAATGTTTTGATTTGTTTGACACTCCAGTGTCCTATTTGCATCGTTGAAATATGGAGGGATGTTTTTGACCCAATTCACAAGTCTGTGTTTCCCAGTTCTCATCATTTAACATGCTGTGAGTGTACTTGATACTCCCGTAATGTTTTCTTTTGTGTTTACGAAATTGCATGTTCATGATTTGAAATGTCCAAACAGTACTGAAAAATATGTTGTTGTATCGGTCAGTCGATGGTATAAATATACAGCCTGATTTACCTAGGGCAGACAATTTTGGAACTCTGTCTCGAGGAAATGTATCAGAAACTTTAGGTCTAAATTTAACGTTTAGGGGCTGTCTTTGTTTGTCATTTGGCCATCGTCTGTACCACCTTTGATGTCAGAAGTCTGGAATAAAATCTTCAACTTCGTAACAACTTGATGACGACTTTCTTGATGGAATTTCTTGAGGCAAAAGATACAGGGCTATGAACTTCTTTCAGACTGCTGTAAAGACCCAGCAGCGAACTCGCAAGCTAGTCATGGGTACATGTAAAGTTGCCCGGTCGCCCTAACCAAGCCAGGCTATCATCTTACCGGCACGAAAGCCCGGGTTAGAACTATAATATCAACATCTTGACGACCAAAAAGTTTACATTGGCGCCCGAAATGGGACTTCTGAGGAATTCTACCATAGCCAAGACGAAGACAACAGAGAAACGCCATCTGGCATTCGACGACAGCTGCCTACTTAATCAGGGACAATGGAGAGTCCAGTAAAACTCCAGGAGTTAAAGGCCATCGCCGAGGGAGTGACATGTCTTGTAGAATCAGTCCGGAGGGATTTGAATGTGAAGGAAAAGCAACGTTTGGAACGCGAGCGTGTAAAGGACCATATTTCGGCTATTCAGAAATGTGACGGTGTGTCTCCGAAAGAAGTGCGCGAGTGGGCAGATGATGTGACACTAGCCATCACAGCATTAAATGGAGTTACAGGCGCCGCAGCGCAGATCGCTGCTTGGACGTCTGTGGGACCCCTACATCGCGAGATTGAACATTTCCTGGCAGGTAAAAACAGGGAGACTACGACATGGGCGGAGATTCGTACGCACGTGACCACGCAGTTCGTGTCGGCACATGAGGACGAAAGGTTAAAAGGTGAGTTGGACAATATAACACAAAAATCTGAAGAAACTCACATTGCTTTTAACCGGCGTTTTCATGAACTTTCTCAACGTGCATATACTAGCATCACGTCGCTTCCCTGGAATTAGGCCATTTGACAGAAGATTTGTTTCCACCTACCCAGCTCCGGAAGCTGCGAGACTATCTTCCGGTTGGTGTCCGTCTTGTATCCTCGTACCATTGGTACTATCGCCACGTCTTGGTTCATCCGATCTGGAATGCAGATACTCTTACTTATGTGGCCACACTGCCATTAATCGATGACGGTGCATATGTCGAGTATGGGTTGCAGTCTTGGGCCATGCCGATCCAGGCTCCTGAACATTATTTGCAAGTTGTTTTTCCTGTTGATCATATTGGTCTCGATACTAAGACTGGTTGGTATTTTGTGCCCAGCAGATGTTCCGGACAATCTCCTCGCGTGTGTTATGGTAATGTCCAGTTGCAGAAGAATCACATTCCATGTATCATGAGTCTCTTAACGAACAGCTCAAACCCTGCATGTATGATTCGTCTTATCAGATCTAACGATACTTCCAACAAGCTGTTTGAACTTTCTACTGGTGAATTTGTATTACAAACTTTTGGTGAACGTATCTCTGAGCATTGTGCTGGCCAGCGAACCATTTCTCATTTTTTGGAATATGGTTTATTTTTGCTCAGTCCAGGTAATTGTACTTTTTCTGGTGTAGATTGGAAGGTGAAGCGTGTCGCTACGACTTCGCACCATTATTCCTTTCTGACCGCTACCGTTGAGCTCCCTACAATATCTATTCCCCACCTCCTTAACGTTACACGGATTGTCAATCACTTGCGTGTCACACCATGGCATGCCTTATCCAAGGTAAGTTCAGTTCCCCTTCGTCCATTAGATGACATTGACACATTGACGAATGACGTTTCTTTCTCGGACATTTTGACATATATTTCTTTTGGTGTTATTGTGTGTGCCGGCTTTGTTGTATTTTTCTATTTTTGTTGTTTCCGGAAGCGCTTGTATCATCGTTTTTTCCCCTGTTGTAATCCTTTGTGTACTAGCCCAGTACCTACTGATGTACCCGAGTGTGTTGAATTACAGGAGGTGGCGGCGACTAATGTCCGGCCGTCATGCTCCACTACCGTTTTTCCATCTTTGTATCCTCCATTGTAATTTGTTGATATATAGCTCCATTTTTTTGTTTTTTTTTGTTTTTGTTTTTGTTTTTCTTTCTACTTCTTTTGTCACTGGACTGGCAGGATGCATACTGTCTGTTCCTAAAGGAGGGAGATGTGTTGGTTTTCCCTTTTGTCTGGTCTGATCAACCAGCTAAGTGGTACAACACATCTGGCTTCTTTGCCCTTTCATCTTTTTCTGGGCATTTATTTTCTTGTATATTCTTATTGTAGTTGTATGGTACTTTACAAGGTATCATTCAACTTAGAATAGTGGAGATATGTAAGATATCAGCATCTTATGATAATTGGTTTTCTACAAGTTATTCAGATATAAGCATCTTGATATCAGCATCTTATGATAATTAGTTTTCTACAAGTTATTGATGGAATATTATATATTGCATAGTATTGATGTCATATATGATGCCTGCCTGTATGGGTTTATAACGTTGCATATTATAGCTATGGCGGGTCGTAATACCCCGGTAAATGTTTTGATTTGTTTGACACTCCAGTGTCCTATTTGCATCGTTGAAATATGGAGGGATGTTTTTGACCCAATTCACAAGTCTGTGTTTCCCAGTTCTCATCATTTAACATGCTGTGAGTGTACTTGATACTCCCGTAATGTTTTCTTTTGTGTTTACGAAATTGCATGTTCATGATTTGAAATGTCCAAACAGTACTGAAAAATATGTTGTTGTATCGGTCAGTCGATGGTATAAATATACAGCCTGATTTACCTAGGGCAGACAATTTTGGAACTCCGTCTCGAGGAAATGTATCAGAAACTTTAGGTCTGAATTTAACGTTTAGGGGCTGTCTTTGTTTGTCATTTGGCCATCGTCTGTACCACCTTTGATGTCAGAAGTCTGGAATAAAATCTTCAACTTCGTAACAACTTGATGACGACTTTCTTGATGGAATTTCTTGAGGCAAAAGATACAGGGCTATGAACTTCTTTCAGACTGCTGTAAGACCCAGCAGCGAACTCGCAAGCTAGTTCTGGGTACATGTAAAGTTGCCCGGTCGCCCTAACCAAGCCAGGCTATCATCTTACCGGC
>JAVTVY010007970.1:0-49443 GCA_036873755.1 Hanleya hanleyi
TCTTGGAATTCGTATTAAACCACACAGTTTTGCAGTTGGTATTGGTCTTGGTCAGAGTTTACCTAAAAAACTTTTGCCATTTCCACCCTAGCATTTAGCCAAACCACAAGTAGATATTTCACTTATGAAATTTGAAAAGGCTTTTCACAAACCGACTAGTGTATCGGCAAGGATTTGATCTGAGAGAAAAGTACGAGTCGCATCAGGCTCTATACTGACGGTTCCAAAGTTGGTGGCAAAGTGGCGTATGCTACTATAAATGTTGGTTCCAAAACTAAAACGTATCGATTACCTGACAAAAGATCTATCTATTGCTGAAGCCAAAGACTTTTGACGGCCTTAGAAGATATTGGGTCCAGCACAATTAAAAAGTATGTCATATTCCCCAATTCTCTGTCACGCCTCCAAGCGACCAAGAATAGAGCTACAACTCATCCCTCCATCCTGAATATTTGAACCTGTGTTCAAAGGTCAAAATGTAAATATCTGTCATATTTGCCTGTGAGAATAATAGCTAATTGACAACCTCCTGAACAATAGTTGGAAACTCGGCAAAACAGTTATTACTCTCTCTTTATGCAAAGTTCAATATTTCTGACAGGCTGCCCTGCGGCGGACCTGCTAGGTCTCAGCTTGTCAACATAGAATTTTACCGAAACTTGTAACATAAATTAGCATGGTTACACAGCAGACAAAATGAAATAAAAAACAGGGTTCAGATACTATATCAGCCGATTAACTTGTGGTACCCCTTGGCTCGGAATATCATAGAAATGATCGGTAAAAAATTACCCTTAAATTTTATATTCAGATAAAACTGACGCGTATGTCACAGTTTCATCTAAAAACAAATGAAAGTATGAAGGGGGAGTCACTAGGCTAATTTTTTCTTAATGGACAAACACTGCTTTTGTACTTTCATATCTATATCTAGTACCATGTTATTTCTCTTCTATTGATATGTTATGATGGCAATAGATTTTTTCACATTCTAATATTTTTCTGGCATATTTATTTAACAATGTCATACACATGATATACTTTCAATATACTAACAATTAGATTATTCATTTGAAACTGAATTTTTCCCTATTGAAATGTATTAAGACCTGTGTCTGAGGTGTCCGTCTCTACCTTAATGCATTACGACTTGTCTGAGGTGTCCGTTTTACCTTAATGCATTAAGACATGTGTCTGAGGTATCCGTCTCTAACTTAATGTATTAAGACTGGTGTCTGAGGTGTCCGTCTCTTCCTTAATATATTATGACCTGTGTCTGTGGTGTCTGTCTCTTCCTTAACGCATTGATACCTGTGTCTGAGGTGTCCGTCTCCACCTTAACTAATTAATACTGATGTCTGAGTTGTCCGTCTCTACCTTAATGCATTAAGATCTGTCTGATGTGTCCGTCTCAGCCTTACTGTATTGATACCTGTGCCTGATGTGTACGTTTCTCCATTAATGCATTAAAACCTGTGTCTGAGGTGTCCGTCTCTACCTTAATGTATTAAGACTGGCGTCTGAGGTGTCCGTCTCTACCTTAATGCATTAAGACCTGTGTCTGAGGTGTCCGTTTCTACTTTAATGTATTAAGACTGGCGTCTGAGGTCTCTCTCTCTCCCTAACCTATCTGGCCTGGGCTTTTTGGGGACCTGTCCAGGCCTGTAGATGGGCCATTTCGGTCCCCTAATTATTTCTCTTACCCCTTCAGCTAGGGGACTCACATTTACCACACTATACCATTGGGCCAAGCTCTACCAGAAAATTTAACAAGAAAGCCAAGATGGCAGCTTTGATGACGTCACAGTGACGTCATTTTCATAAACGGCCTTTTTGTACGATTTTTCAGTCAGATTTTTCATTCATGCAATTTTTCCATAAAATTTGCGTGATAAATTAGTAAATATTAATGTGATTTGGAATAGAATAGTTTTTGCCCACTTTTCCTAGCGGAAAAGCAGAAATTTTGAAGAAAATTAAAAAAATATCATTTTTTTTTCTACCCCACTTGGCCGCCATCTTGAATTTACCCTTGATCTTCTACTTTGGGGGGTTATGCAAATAGGCTCGAAATGACCCGAATATGATAAACTATAAAGTCACAGACTGTCAGCTCTCAATTTGTTGTCGTTCCGGAGATAGCGCAGAAAATTTGGTAGGCGGGGCCAGGCTTAGTAGGGTTAATGCATTAATACCTGTTTCTGAGTTGTCTGTCTCTACCTTAATACATGTATGTGAGGTGTTGTCTAAACCTTAATGTATTGAGACCTGTGTCTGAGGTGTCCGTCTCTACCTTAATGTATTAAGACTGGCGCCTGAGGTGTCCTTCTCTGCCTTAATGCATGAATATCTGTTTCTGAAGTGTCTGTCTCTGCCTTAATGCATTACAACTTGTGCTTGAGGTGTCCGTCTCTTCCTTAATGCATTAAGACCTGTGTCTGAGGTGTCCGTCTCTACCTTAATGAATTAAGACCGGTGTCTGAGGTGTCCGTCTCTTCCTTAATGCATTATTACCTTTGTCTAGGGTGATCGTCTGTACCGTAATGCATTAAGACCTGTGTCTGAGGTGTCCGTCTATACCTTAGTGCAATAAGATCTGTGTCTCTACCTTAATGTATCACGATCTGTTACAACACATATAAGGGAAGTGGGAAGAGGTGCCGACATACTGACTGCGTCACATGACTGCACAGAATAGTCTTCTGGTTAACCTATTCTAAAGCCCATACCAAGAATCTAACGATTCGTGATATGTGTTGTATCTCAGGTACGCTTTTATTGTACCTGTTCATGTGGCAACTTGGATGATATGACCACACGGCCCCTAGCACCGGCATAAGCGGTATTAGATACAAATCTAGAGAGCTATGATGGAAATGCTTGACAACTCGTATACTGGTAATTGGTGAGCTGTTCCGCTGTGACAACTCGTACATTGGAGATTGGTGAGCTGTATCGTCGTCAGATGTAAATGACGGCATTTAACACAAAAGACTAGTCTGTAAGGCCCGATATCGACCCAGCACCAGTGTCTGAGGTGTCAGCCTGTTCTTTAATGCATTAACACCTGTATCTGAGGTGTTTGTGTCTACCTTAATGCATTAAGACAGGTATCTTAGGTGTCCGTAATGCATTAAGATCTGACTGAGGTGTCGGTCTCTTCCTTAATGCATTAATACCTGTGTCTGAGGTGTCCGTCTCTACCTTTATGTATGAGGTGTCCGTCTATACCTTAATGTATTAAGACCCGTGTCTGAGGTGTCCGTCTCTACCTTAGTGTATTAAGACTGGCGTCTGTGGTGTCCGTCTCTACCTTAATGCATTAATTCCCGTGTCCGAGGTGTCTGTCTCTACTTTAATGTATTAAGACTGGCGTATGTGGTGTCAGTCTCTAGCTTAATGTATTAAGACCTGTGTCTGTGGTGTCCGTCTCTACTTTAATGCATTAACACCTGTGGCTGAGTTGTCCGTCTCTACTTTAATGTATTAACACCTGTGTCTGTGGTGTCCGTCTCTACTTTAATGCATTAACACCTGTGGTTGAGTTGTCCGTCTCCAACGCAATGTATAACGACCTGTATCTGAGAAGTCTGTCTATACCTTAATGTATTAGGACCCGTGTCTGAGGTGTCCGTCTCTACCTTAATGCATTAACATGTCTTTGCGGTGCCTGTCTCCACCTTAATGCATTAGGACCCGTGTCTGAGGTGTCCGTCTCTACCTTAATGCATTAACATGTCTTTGTGGTGCCTGTCTCCACCTTAATGCATTAGGACCCGTGTCTGAGGTGTCCGTCTCTACCTTAATGTATTAGGACCCGTGTCTGAGGTGTCCGTATGGCAAGCCGTTTTACCTTTTATTCAGTATTTGGTGATATCATCAAATATTTGCTGATATCATGAAATGATTTACTGATATCATCAAATATTTGCTGATATCACCAAATATTTACTGATATCAGCAAATATTTGTTGATATCAGCAAATATTTGCTGATATCACCAAATCATTTGATGATATCTGCAACTGATTTGCTGATATCATCAAATGATTTGCTGATATCAGCAAATCATTTGATGATATCATCAAAAACGCTTTATTTGTTGATATCAGCAAATGATTTGCTGATATCAGCAATTGATTTGCTGATATCAGCAAATGATTTGATGATATCAGCAAATACTTTATATTTGATGATATCATTAAATATGGTGGAAGGTCAAAGTATGAACCATAACATGGAAGGGTCCCTGTTCAGAATGACAATAAACTTCGTCACAGCGCATGTTCCGTTTCACAGGCTCGCTCCACTATTTCTGCCCACATTAGCGGCGCTTGATCAGTAGGTCCTGACCATTAACCACTGTGGTGGACCTACCTCGCACACGAGTTTCTGTGTACATCCGACCGGACCCTCGGCACGGTCAACATAGATATAACACAGAATTGAAAAGTGATCGGAATGTTCAACAAATAGCGCTTGAGATCATACTGAATTTACAGGGGACATGCTTAGATAAATAATGTCACACAACTGTTTCAATCTGTATCGGCTTTAGTACTATTTGATTACAGTACCCACATCATATAAAGATAAACAAAAGCCATATGACTTCATTGCGGCTTGGTTAGTTCTGTTTTTATCGTAAGGGCCTGGTCTCCTGTTACGGGTCAGTAAAGGGTCATAGAGATTAATTTATTGCTGTATGCGCGGCTATGCCTTATCTCCTGCCCTAAAATCTGACCAGTGAAGAAGAACGACAATCGGCTCTGCCTTAATATGCTTCATGCTGACCGGCTTTCCCGAAACCATTATCCCCTTTCGCCTCACCCCGATTATACTCAAATGCAGATCTAATGAATTTGTGTCTACAAGTCAATAACCCGGGATGGAAAAGTTTATCTTCCCTGCTGTATATTTATTTGAATGTCCTTATATTTATGATTCTACTGGTCATTTATTAGTAAAGTTTGGCGTAAGGTATATGCCAGAGGTTTGCTAGGTTTTATTGTTATTGTCTGGTTCTTTAAGTACCGTAATAGATATTGCATGTGATTTGTCGGTAGATAGCTTTACCACAAGGTATAAATTATCAAACAACAGGATGAGAAGGGAGCAGGCATTAACATTTAGGCTTATTTTCACATTCCGCCATATTTATGATATCATCAAATGATTTGCTGATATCAGCAAATCACTCGATTTGATGATATCATCAAATGATTTGCTGATATCATCAAATGATTTGCTGATATCATCAAACCATTTGGTGATATCTTCAAATCATTTGGTGATATCAGCAAATCGACTGATTTGGTGATATCAGCAAATCATTTGATGATATCAGCAAATCATTTGATGATATCATCACATCATTTGATGATATCATCAAATCATTTGAAGATATCAGCAAATATTTGATGATATCAGCAAATGCCGAATAAAAAGTAAAACGGCTTGCCATATGTCCGTCTATACCTTAATGCATTAACATATCTTTGTGGTGCCTGTCTCCACCTTAATGCATTAGGACCCGTGTCTGAGGTGTCCGTCTCTATCTTAATGCATTAACATGTCTTTGTGGTGCCTGTGTCTGAGGTGTCCGTCTCTACCTTAATGTATTACGACCTGTGTCTGAGGTGTCAGTCTCTTCTTCAATGCATTAAGATAGGTGGCTTAGGTATCCGTCTTTACCTTAATGCATTAAGATCTGTCGGACGTGTCCGTCTCTTCTTTAATGCATTAATACCTGTATCTGAGGTGGTAAAGATAGTCGGGTGAGCAATAATCATCAACGGCGTTGTAATTTGGACTTCGAATAGCACAATGCGTCGCCAACGACTGATATTTCAACGGCATATATATTCCCAAAATTCTTCAGATCCAACAGATATTAGCCAACCGCATTCCAAAGAGACTTTCCGTGTCTATGGAGGAGAGCAACAGTTATTAATCATATCGGTTGCCGGTAAGACATAGAAGTATTTTTTCGTCAAATCTGTATTACTGGCCACTATCAAAATAGTCAATCTAAATGAATTTTCAAATAGTCAAATGCCGTATCCAGGATATCTTGAGGGGGGTTCGCTTTAGCGTCAAAAGGATACATCAGCGGGATCGCTGTATTGGTGGTTCGCTACTGTACGAAATTGTTGGATACTGAATGGATGAAGCGTGGATGGAGAATGAGGGAATGGTGATTAGGCGTGGATACTGAATTGGGAATGATGGATGAGGCGCGTATACTGAATGGGGAATGATGGATGAGGTGTGGATACTGAATGGGGAATGATGGATGAGGCGTGGATACTGAATGGGGAATAATGAAGGACGCGCGGAAACTGAACCGGGAATGATGGATGAGGCGTGGATACTGGCTGGGGAATGATGGGCGACGGTTGGATACTAAATGGGGGAATAATGGAGGAGGCGTGGATACTGAACGGTGGATGCGGCACCGATACTGAATGAAGGAATAATGGGTGAGACATGGACACTGAATGACGAAATGATGGACGAAGATTAAATAGTGAATGGAAACAATGGACGAGGGTTGAATACTGAATTGGAGAAATATGGATGAAGCATGGATACTGAATGGTGGGTGACGACTGGATACCGAACAGAGGAATAATGGACGACGGCGGGATATGGATAGGGAACGTACTGAATCGAGGAATGATGG
The DNA here is from genome assembly GCA_036873755.1 of Hanleya hanleyi. Classification (NCBI taxonomy): domain Eukaryota; kingdom Metazoa; phylum Mollusca; class Polyplacophora; order Lepidopleurida; family Hanleyidae; genus Hanleya; species Hanleya hanleyi. The sequence continues at coordinate 6,686 of JAVTVY010007970.1, forward strand.
ATAGCGACTGGATGATGAACGGGGAAATAATGGACGACGACTGGATACTGAATGGGGGAATAATGGACAATGACGGGATACGGAATGGGGGAATGGTGGATGAAGCATGGATACTGAATGGGGAGATGACAGATGATGACTGGATGATGAATGGGGGAATGTCGAGGACTAAATTTTAATGTGCTTTTGAGCATGAAAAGAAGCTAACGAACTTCATTTAACATTTTCATATCATGATCAAACTGTACAGCATGCTTTCCCCTCCAGTCAGGGACAAATTCATTCTGCATAAGTTTTACGTGAACCACCAACGCTAATTGTATATCAGTACAGTTTTGAAAGGGAATTAATATTTATTTGTTTGAGATGAAAGATGTTAAGCACGCATATCACTTGGATGGCTGGAAAACGCTCATGATCAGACCATTCACAGATAAGGAGATATTGACTGTTCGTGGACAGCGAGGTTCTGGTGGAAATGTTCTGCCATACTTGTATAGCCCCGGCATGAGACTTGCAACTGAACAATATCATGTTCGATCTCATTACACATGGCATTGCTGGTGTGATCTGCTATAGCAAAATTGTCGGCGGAATTTATGGTATGACTATTTATGATACATCTGGGACGTGGGCTATTTCTTAGTATTGTAAAAAAATATGTACTCTCTCGAAAAAGTTGAGTGAAATTTCACTCAGTTAAGAGTGGAAATTGTTCCCACTCAATACTTGAGTGAGATTTTCACTCAACTTTAGTTACTTTTCACTGAACTGGAGTGGTTTTAACTCAAGTTGGGTTAAAACCACTCCAGTTCAATCAACTTGAGTGGGATCAATTTCCAATCTTTTGCTTGAGTGAATGTCAATCAAGTTGAGTGAAAATTGATCCCACTCAAGTTGAGTGAACTTGAATGAACTTGAGTGGCTTTAACTCAAGTTGAGTGAAAAGTAACTAAAGTTGAGTGAAAAGTAATTCAAGTTTGAGTGAACGGGTACATTTCACTCAAACTTGAGTGGAACGTTTCACTCAAGTGTTTTAGAGAGTATCGTGGGGTATATATATTGCGAGCTTTGGGTTTTGATGAAGGTAAAATTAACCCCCAACTAATTAATTGACATCCGATATTGTCCAAGGCAGGCTAGCCCTGATTGTTCTATCACTGGCAAAGAGCCCAGATATGGCGCCATTGATAGTAGCATTTGATATTTTATGTTTTAAAATGATTATTTCAATAATATATTCAACGAAACTCGCAAACCTTCAGTTTTTTAGTTGAGAAACTATCGGGTCGGGTGAAATGTAGCAACCAGCTACATCTTGGAAGTATGAATATAACGAGAGATCCTGAAGGATCTTGGCGCCCACCATTGTCCGAAAATGACTGTAAGCTAATGACTAGAGGATCTTTTTGTCCACTGTTACTAAGAACAAACGATTGATAAATAACTTTGTTTACAGAATTTCGAATCTGAGCGAAAAAGATCGGAAAAGGGATACTGAAAAACACCAAGATATAATCTAAGTTTCAGGAGTTCTAGAAACTGTACTTATGTCGGTTGTTATAATACAAGGGAAATGAGCAAAGTTAGTCTGAAAGTGAATGTACAAGTACGGAGGATCCGTCGCCTTTGTTTTGTAGTAATTTTTTTTATTTATTTTTTTGCACGTGTCATCATTGGGTACTGGAAGCGAGGACCAATCTCTTTGACACTTTGGCATGAGCTATGAAACATACTTAAGATTTATAATTAGGAACGAATGCTAATTCTGTTCTGTTTACTGGGCTAGTTTGAGATATCTCTTTTAAGATACCATGCTCGAAAATAGTAAGATGGTACAATACTTAATACTGAAGGGGTCCGGTCCGCGCAGTAATGTTGAAACTTCGAAAGTGCCTGAATCCTCATTACATTGTATCTCCCTTGAATCGAAACATGCAGTAGTCTACAGTTGTCGAGTTGTGACGTTGAGTCACAAGAGTGACGTCCCTTCATGTAGCCCACCCGCCGGCAGACGAAAGGGTGGAGTAGTTCACTTGCTACTGCATGGACTAAAGAAAACTGATTAAAATTTGAAGAAATACATTTTATTTCCGAATTATTTGAACTCTTTGCTATGGAAGGTGAAGGTATGGATATTCTCTATAGTCAGTATATAGTATATGCCCCACCGTTTGATCCGCCGACTCTTGTGATGCAACGTCACAACTCGAGAACACCGTATTAATTTGAAGCGTAACTTGGATTTTCGAATCGGACCAAAAAAGGTATCTTGCACTACTAGGCCCCATGTGGCACCTGTGTACCAAATTTCAGAAAGATCCATGAAATATTTCCTGAGAATTCACGATAACAATGTTTCAAGGGGAAATTCAAGATGGTCGCCTTGTGGCCATATTGGAATTTCGATTCGGACCGAAAAAGGTATCTTGCACAACTAGACCATAAGGGGAACCTGTGTACCAAATTTGAGAAAGATCCATGCAGTACTTCCCGAGAAATCACGATAACAAAGTTGCATGGGAAAATACAAGATAGCCGCCTGTTGGCCATATTGGATTTTCGAATCGGACCAGAAAAGGTATCTTGCACAACTAGACCACAAGAAGAACCTGTGTACCAAATTTAACAAAGATCCATGCAGTAGATCCTGAGAAATCGCAATAACAATGTTTCATGGGGTAATCCGAGATGGCCGCCTGATGGACATATTGGATTTTGGGATCGGACCACAAAAGGGATCTTGCACAACTGGACCACAAGGGGAACCTGTGTTTCAAATCTGAGAAAGATCCAGGCAGTACTTCCTGAGAAATCATGATAAAATTTCATGGGGAAGTCTAAGATGGCCGCCTGGTGACCATATTGGATTTTCGAATCTGACCAAAAAAGGTATCTTGCACAACTAGACCCCAAGGGGAACCTGTGTACCAAATTTGAGAAAGATCCATGCAGTAGTTCCTGAGAAACCGCGACAACAAGGTTTCATGGGAAAATCCAAGATGGCTGCCTTGTGGCCTTATTGGATTTTCGATTCGGACCGAAAAAGGTATCTTGCACAACTAGTCCCTAAGGGGAACCTGTGTACCAAATTTGAGAAAGATCCATGCAGTACTTCCTGAGAAATGACGATAACAAATTTTCATGGGGAAATCCAAGATGGCTGCCTGGTGGCCATATTGGATTTTCGAATCGGACCAGAAAAGGTATCTTGCACAACTAGACCCCAAGGGGAATCTGTGTACCAAATTTGAGAAAGATCCATGCAGTAGTCCCTGAGAAATCGCGATAACAAGGTTTCATGGGGAAATCCAAGATGGCTGCCTGGTGGCCATATTGGATTTCCGAATCGGACTAAAAAAGGTATCTTGCACAACTAGACCCTAAGGGGAACCTGTGTACCAAATTTGAAAAAGATCCATGCAGTAGTTCCTGAGAAATCGCGATAACAAGGTTTCATGAGGAAATCCAAGATGGCTGCCTGGTGGCCATATTGGATTTTCGAATCGGACAAAAAAAGGTATCTTGCACAACTAGATCCCAAGGGGAACGTGTGTACCAAATTTGAGAAAAATCCATGCAGTAGTTCCTGAGAAATCGCGATAACAAGGTTTCATGGGGAAATCCAAGATGGCTGCCTGGTGGCCATATTGGATTTCCGAATCAGACCGAAAAAGGTATCTTGCATAACTAGACCCCAAGGGGAACCTGCGTACCAAATTTGAGAAAGATCCATAAAGTAGTTCCTGAGAAATCGCGATAACAAGAATTGTTTACGGACGGACTGACGGACTGACTGACTGACGGACTGATGGACCACGGACGAAAAGTGATTTGAACAGCCCACCATCTGATGATGGTGGGCTAAAAAGCCTGCTCTGTAACAGTTTTGTTTACAACCGTTTAGTTCGAGATTGGAAGATTACCGAGAGAGCAACCGACTTTGCTAGGATATCAGTTGTCCTTTGTTATTTGCGGACCGTATGTCTGGCTGGTGTTAGTCGAGGTGTAAGAAGATTTGTGGGATCAACGATTCGACAGATTCGCTGTGTGGTTCCGACGGGTTACTGTCCTAGATGCTAGTTTTAGCGGTCGGTTCCTGTGTGCTTGGGATTGCAGTGGACCTGTTGTAGAAATTATGTAAATTCTCAAGAAACAGCAGCCAGCTTGCTGACTAGTCAAAATGATTAATTGTATACTTTCCTCGAGAAACCCACCCGGTAACAATCACTGTCCATAGCCTGAAGGCAGCGCCTCCTAATAAATTGTCACCCTGGGGACATAAACAGAGGGTAAATAACACTTGTGGGCTGATTCGGACAATTTGCGTCAATTCCCTTCAACAGAATATCTAAACTGGCAGGTACACTGGACATGGCTAATATACATCTTGGATATACAACTACACATCTCCATTGGAGGACGTTGCTATTTAACAATATATCGGGACTCTCTGCAAAGATTCGAGTAGCTCCTATGCAAGGCTGGGATTCCATTGCGAAACCTGAACAACAGGAATCTTGAAATTACAAGGTGGACATTTTTTTAATTGGTCAATGTTTGATTCACAATTGAGCTTATGCTGGGTTACAAAGAGCAAAGCATTGGGATGACTTTTTCAGAACTCTGCTATAATTTGACATACTTATGAATCGAGAGACGGCAGAATATTTAAACAACTGTTTTATGGATATACGCCACACTATTCACGGCTTACGATGCTTCAGTCAGATGTCTGTGTTATCTACGAATATACGGCGCAAGAGTTAGTTGCATTCTGCCTTGATTGATTCTCTTGCTGACATCACATAGTTGTGTAGGATTTGTGCCTACATAGTTACTATTTGGCCAATTGTTCATCTCAGTTATTCTTTCAGAAACTTCGCTCAAGCAAGAAAAAGAAATCAAAAGATCGAATGATAGTATGCAACGGATACGTCGAAATCAAGAGAACAGTTGCCGTATTCTTCCCATGCCCACTGGAGGTAAAAGGGTCCCACTTAAAAACGAACACAATTATAATACTTTAAACACAGCAATGTAACCCTACAATCGGCTACATGTAGGTCGGCATTGGGCGTTACAAATTGAAGTCTTGAATAAAAACTGAACGCTTGAGCCGGTGTCAAGGACTGTGCGTTCATTCCAGTCGAAAATCTACGATACAAGCATACATGTGAAACAGATCGCTACGGGAATACAAAGCAGGGGCTCTAGCCATCACGGCCATATCACATTCCACTAAAGGGAGAGATACTGCAACAGGCTTCGAGTCACCACCTATAAGTCTTTTTTTCTGATTCTCCTAAGCATCCTATAGATTACTTCTCCGAGGCGACTTGTTCATATTTGTCCTGAATCACGACAGAAAAGAGACGAGTGATAAGGGAATAATAACATTTTCTATCATTTACTAAATAATCCCTGTCAAAAATAATTTACTTCGTTGTGAAATTCAAGTACAATTAACATACCATTTCAATATTTAGCTGTATTATCATATTTGGCGAATACTCATTCGTTCATTGCTCCAAATGATAAAGTTGTTTACACCTTTATGGAATACTCAGGTTGACAACACACTTCTTAAATTCAAACCAATTTAAATTATATGTTATACTCATCAGGACAGTAAATTTGTTTTGGTCAGACTATAATTAGACGTTGCAGAATCGGACATTCAGGACTGACTCATGAATGTTGCTGCATGAAGAAGAGACTCCGATGGTTATTCCATGCACAACCAAACATATAATCATTAGCTTTGTAGATTTTGCGATTGGAAGAGCTTCATTTTTTTTCGAGCAGTTAGTTTGGAAGATCTTTTCGTTAGCGTGACAAACAAATGTTTATAAATTATTTGACCAATTATTTTGTTGGATAAATTTTAATGTAATTACCAGTTATTTGATACGTTGTATCTTTCATTGTTATTCTTTCCATGCATTGCTAACATCTTTAAACAAAGCGTAATATTGCTGGTCTCTATAGAGCTGAATCACTGCTGAATATATATAGTTGCCCTCAATCGTCATAGTGAGGTGATATCAGTGGCATTTTCGGCGTGTAAAATGTTATCCCAGTACCGTGTTGCTGAATGTTCTCCACAGCACGCAGGATTACAAGCCAGAGAGAGCGTAGGGACGTTGAAATCATCGATATAATGACAACTGAGGTGGAATTATCTTCCCTCAGTTACCCTCATCTCCTTCCAGAAGTCCCAGCCCACACACACGCTGCAATTCTGTTCACGATCAGAGGAGGCTGGACGAAACAAAGAGGTTCCCACTTCAACATATAATCATATTAATACCGTTAACGAACAATGTTGTGTATTTGTATGGAATTGATTGATGCGAAGAGAGCTGAATAACTAGTATTTGCAATAAAGACAATGTGTCTCCATTCCGGATAGCGCACTGTATGTACTCGTACTTCGTTAGAACGGTGAATCGACTGTTAGATCACGCACATCAGTAATCCTTTGATATTTACAGACGTGAGTAAATAACTTTACTCGGGAAATGTTAATATTCACTAATGAAATACTTCAAGTGAAGCTGTTGACATAGGCATGAGTGTTAAACTGTTGACATAGGCATGATTGTTTTCCATGTTTTCTGTAGTACGTATAATTACACCTACCTTTTGTAAATAACGGATACAATAAGTCACGCCAACTTGGCTGACTGAAAACTATCCCGGATTGCAAGCTCTGTGCAACAATTATTATAGTCAACATAGTTATGTGTTTATTCCTGTCTGTGAACATACCCGGTCAGGAATGTTTCGAATTTTCTTAAAGTGTCAGAAGGACAGAGATATATTTTGATAATGTCTCCTGATTTATCTAGCGATTTCGCAAGATTAACGATAATAGGGATTGCATGCCAGTTCAATATTGGCATTAATATTATATTTCCTTTTCTCCCGAAGCTATAAAGAAGGAAAATCGAATTGCAGCCCTCGCCCATTGTAATGCAGACTAAATATTCGTTCGTCAGTATGTTTAACAATAGTGCCTTATTCTGGTTATTGCCACCCTGTCAATATTCCTTAAGGACTTAATGTGATTTTGGTATTCAGCTGAATGACCTTATCAGACTCTGAAATTCACGACCCACAATACAGTTTCTTGCGGCTTGACGTCAGCTAGCTTATTCAATCTTGGCGCAAAAGTGAGGACGGTTCTTTCTTGGCGACAATATATCACCTCAGACATTAAAGCCTCCTATATATCTAAGAATTGTAACTGTTTCCTAATTGATAAACTTGCAAATAACACAGAATATTTCGGCAAATGGATACAATTTCGTGGCAGAACTGGTCTATAGACATGTGGCTTGGACGAGCTCAGGACGAACTGGCTTTGCAATACGATTCAAAATTGTTCGTTTTGATGAAAATACAATTGGCATAATCGAGACTGCTGTCAATGATATATGACTACTGTCAATGATATTTGACTACTGTCCATGATATATGACCACTCTCTATGATATTTGACTACTGTCCATGATATATATGACCACTGTCCTTGATATATGACTACTGTTCATGATATATGATCTCTCCATGATATACGACCACTCTCCATGATTTAGGAATAATGTCCATGATATATGACTACTGTCCATGATCCATGACTACTGTCCATGATATACGACTTGTCCATGATATATGATTAGTGTCCATGATATATGACTACTGTCCATGATATATGACCACTGTCCATGATATAAGACCACTCTCCATGATATATGACTAATGTCCACGATATCGGACTACTGGACATGATATATGACCACTGTCCATGATATATGACTGCTGTTCATGGTTTTCGACTACTGTCCATGATATATGACTACTGTCCATGATATTTGACTACTGGCCATGATATATGACCACTCTCCATGATAAATGACTAATGTCCATGATATATGATTACTGTCCATGATATAAGACCACTCTCCATGATATATGACTAATGTCCACGATATCGGACTACTGGCCATGATATATGACCACTCTCCATGATATGTACTGTTGTCCATGATATATGACTACTGTCCATGATATATGACCACTCTCCATGATATGTACTGTTGTCCATGATATATGACTACTGTCCATGATATATGTCTACTGTTCATGATATATGACTACTGTCCATGATATATGACTACTGTCCATGATATAAGACTACTATCCATGATATATGACTACTGTCCATGATTTTTGACTGTTGTCCATGATATCCATGATATATGACTACTGTTCATGATATATGACCACTCTCCATGATATATGACTACTGTCCATGATTTTTGACTGTTGTCCATGATATCCATGATATATGACTACTGTTCATGATATATGACCACTCTCCATGATATATGACTACTGTCCATGATATATGACTACTGTCCATGATTTTTGATTATTGTCCATGATATCCATGATATATTCGTCCATGATATATGACTACTGTCCATGATTTTTCACTATTGTCCATGATATATGACTACTGTCCATGATTTTTCACTATTGTCCATGATATATGACTACTGTCCATGATTTTTCACTATTCGTCCATGATATATGACTACTGTCCATGATATATGCCCCTGTCATACCGGTATTAGAAAGGCCAAAAAGGTATTTACTTTTCGCCTTCTGCTAGCAGCTCTATTAACGTGCAAATGAGCCTTATTGAGAATCGAATGAATTAAATTTTGTAATGAATCCTCTGTTTCATGTACTGGTGAAAGAAGATGTTCAGGCTTCAATTCCAAATATTCATAAGAATATAGATAATAAGCTCAGAGTACCAGAGTACCAGCATTCAAAGAAAATCAATCATAATATACATAAACATAGACCAGAGAACAGTGACGAGGGCTGTAAATCTTTTTTTGAAATGACATGAATATGCAAGAATTGTTCGGAAAATCCTTTACTGTTGTAGACTGTCCTATGAAATAGATCTTTCGATTATTGACGTGGAAATTAATTTATGGACGACGGCTGAACATTGAATGCCGGTGTGGAGGCTAAGAATGTTCGGTGGCTAAGAGTGTCCGACCCCTATCTTCTAACCCAGCCAGGAAATTTTTCTCCACATTGGGGACAAGTATCCGTCCTTGGTTGCAATAGAAAAGGATATGAAAAGGGACACTAATCCCCATTACATTCTTATCCATCACACCGGATATCACGCTTGCTCGTCCGAGGCCTGATATAGGAATGGAGCAGACTTATCATCTATATGCAGATACCCAGAATTGTTCTAATAATGGGCCATCTCTAATATTTTCCCGTGCATTTCCGCACCAGACTTACCCCCATTATAAGGCAAAGGGCAAATAGAACTCGCCAAATGTGCCGAAACCCGCTGCTCAACCCATGATCCGTCTGGAAATCGAGGAGTGGATGACTTGGATTTCAGAGTACGTCAGGTCAGGACAATTTGTGCTCGTTTCAATCGGGCACTCTTTCACGGCGATATGTTTGATCTTAAAAACCTGGTTGACGACCAATCGATTGGATAGAATTAGTAGCAAAAGCCGGAAATCTGTTCACAAGTCAATTCATCAGGCTAATTCGTGGACAATTATACTGTTCCTCTCGCCAATTACGCTGTAAGACTTGACCTGAATCTGCTCGATAATCGGGAAATCCGACATTTACAGAGCTCTGTGGTAACGCCGCTTACCATAGCGAATCTATCTATGCCGTATCACAGTAATATATAAAAGTATTACTATGATTGGTTGTCGCATGTAATATAGTGAATAGAAACGTTTTCCGCAATGTTTAATCGATCGAGGGGATTTCCAGGGCCTTATCGAGTAAGAGCTTCCATCGTTACCTACTGTTTTTAAACAAGTGCCAAATGACATACACGTTGGTGTAAAAGTGTTTTTACCATATCTCCGAAACTATTATGTTTACAATCTTGAACCTTATAAGCAAACATACATATCGCATGCTGATAGCAAAATACGAGCGTAGCGTGCAAGATCTATGGCGTTACGTTTCGTAACTTGTGTCTAATTCCGCTTAACCCGGGGCTAGGGGCCGTATGAACCCATGTACTTCAAGATCCTCATGGTACTCATATGAACAGTCACAATCAAAGCGTGACTGAGATACATCATTCTTTAGATGACGACTTTACAACGAATATTATGGATTAAGAATACTGATGAGCGATACGGATTTGATATTTTTGGAACATCATGATGTCTTGCCGGCATCATTGAAAACTGTTGACCGCTTCTCGCCTATGAAACGAGCCTATGTTTATGTATACTATGATTGTCTTTTTGAATTTGGTGTTAATACTGTTATATGGAATATGGAATAGGTCTTTGGATTATGGACGCGGATATTCTCTAATGGACGACGGCTGAATTATGGATGACGGACCAGACGCTTGTAATCGATAACGACGACGGCCAGCGACAAGTGTTAGGAAGTTTATGCATTTAATCAAATAGGCTATTTCAGTCCAGCGAGTGATCACACCGCTTCTATGATTAAATAGGCCCCTGAAGGGTTTCTCCCACACAGAACACATGACGTGCCTCTTAGACAGGCCTTGAATTTTTTGACGGGGCTGATCAGCCCAGACTCTGTGAAAGGATCACGATTGTTTCAACATGCAGGGCCCAATTATCAGCCTGAGCAAATCAGCCCGGTTAATAGCGAATACCAGGCCTTTCAAATTAGCCCGATCTGATTTATAATGCAAGGCTTGTTAATCTCCTAAACTCTTTCAGGTACACTGGTGGTCATGGGTACCCTTCTTAACAGGGCTACTGGTTATTATTACACACTGGTGTCTGGGGTTGTTCATTGGCGGGGAAATTCTCGAGACATCCAAGCTGTATATATGGATAGAACAACTCGATCAAATTTACAGAAAAACTTCTAATTTCGATATTATTATTTTCATTTCTTAAGTAATTATTACTGTCTCATAATAATGTAGCAGTGTAGTGCCGTTCTGCTTTCAAAAATCAAAGTGTAACGCATTAGGGTGGCTAACTAATACAGAGCTACGTGTGCCCAATGTGCCCGAATTGAAAATAGGAAGGCCATTTTTGCAAATGATGGCAGCCATTTTGGAAATCCGAGATGGCTGGTATTACACCATATCTATTGTGAAATAATCGTCGTGCTAAACCAACGAAATATCAGTGTATCGACAGGAATTATGTTGATATATGGTGTGGTTATTGAAATATCGACTGAAATAGGCTTCAGATAGCGGCCATCTTGAAATCCAAGACGGTCGACTCGGCCATATAATCCTTTTCATTTGTCTAACTGTGGTATGGCACTTTCCAAGATATTCTTACAACTGACACAAAGAATAATTGCTAAACTTAAGAAACATTGCAGGATTTCAGGCGCTAATATAGGATCCTGGCGGCCATTTTGAAAAATGGCAGCTGTGCCAAATTTCATGTTTTTTTTGAAAAAACACTCCGGAAATCCGCACATATTGACTGGTCTAATAAGAGTCAATCACGGTTGATGCTAAATAGCCAATTATGACGAGCAACTAGGCGGGTTGTTAGCTAAGATTATCGTAAGATAACATTATGTTCCCTAATGGGGCAAAACGGAGCACAGGGGTTCCATTTTGCCCCACATGGCGGATCATCAATCAAAAAACTGAAAGTACCTGGATAAACAACATTTTTTCGATTTAATTTGCTTTTTTTTTAATTTGAAAAAAAAAATGAAATCAAATTGAATTTAGCAAATCCAAGTTGATAACTCTCATTTTGGTCCACGGAGATTACTTTGCCTAAACTTTTGCGAAAGAAAAAGTACCGATGCGTTGGGAACAAAGTGACGCATGCTTTGACCCGAGACACAGGACAATTTATAATGGGTCGAACGTCAGCAAGATACGTTATGTATATTAAAAATACGAATGATATTTCCGACCTGTTTGTGGATGTGCAGGCTAAGATTCCACAAGTGAACGAAAGGTTGAAATCATTTCGTTTCCACAAGTGAACGAAAGGTTGAAATCATTTCGCAATGGTAATAAAATCAATCATTTCAAGAAGTCCACGCACCGAGGGATGGCTTATCGTGCACCGTGGTATGGACTACAGCAATACAATTGATCAGCTGAGTTCATCAGCGATTCTCTGGTCCGCTTAACTGACTTTACAACAACAGAAGTGTATACTAGTTATCTTGGCAGCATATTTCACTGAAAACGAACGGACTATATGATGAAAATGACTTCAATCAGGGATATAGTGCAGGCCTATCTGTCAAATTACGCACAACAGCTCTAACTGTGTAGCTCATTTACGGAAAACTGAATGTTGGCTGTGAGGGAATTGTGATCACATCGCTTCTCTTATTAAATAGACCCCTGATAGGCTACATGATTATCCACCTATCTCCGGCACTGCCAACTTGTATCCTCCAATCTTGTCAGGAAAGGTAATTCGGCGGCGACCCCTTTCGGCTCGGCAGACTTCACGTCTTCGGCGGCCCGATTTCGGCGACCCGTCTTCGGCGACCTGACTTCGGCTCGGCAGGCCTCACGTCTTCGGCGGCCCGATTTCGGCGACCCGTCTTCGGCGACCCGACTTCGGCCCTCACGGCGTTGACCCAAGGACGAGTTAATAGGCTCAGATTGTCTGCATATATATGTGGTAATAATGCCCTGGTCTCGGGGGCGTGTTATTACCGTACAGTGTAATGTCAATTAATATCAATGATTTGTAATAGAATTCAAAGACTTGCGGCAAAGCATAATTCGAGCCCTGCGGCAGTGTAAATATGTACAGTGGATGTAAGCTTGTGTAATCCGTCACCTCTAGCCGAGGCCTGTAGGTAACTAGTGTAGGTGAGTGTGATTAGATCTATTCCGTCCCTAAGGCCGACGATCTTGTATGTGAGTAAGTATATGTAATCATGTAAAATGGTATTTGTGTGATGGGCTGCAGTGTGGGATATTTGGTGCTCTGTATTTCCTGTTGATGGACATCTCGTCTTCAGATACTGTGCGTGTTAGTATCTTATCCCCGTCTGTCGGTTCGTCTCGTCATCAGATACTGTGCGTGTTAGTATCAATTATCCCCAAGCTATGGCTAAGCTCTCGGCTTTCCAACCCTTCGGCGGATGGTTCGGCACTGTTTCGGCAGTCAATTCGGCACTTTCGGCACTTTCGGCGCATTTGCGGCGATCCTGTCTCTGTGCTCTCCCGCACGATGTTTACCCGCCGATCGTCTGGGACAGAATGCCGAACGTCCATTCTCTGCGTCTTATATAGGCTCTGGCTCCCAGAATCCATTGCGCGTCCAAACATGGCAGCCCCCATAAAGCGAAAGTATAGACTCAGGCGGTGTTGGATTTCGTGTCAGATCAACAGAGTTCGACTTCTCTCGCCCGGTTTCAATGCAAGATGCGTGTCAGGGATATTTACACGTCCCTCGCTGAAAGTTTCAGCGCACAGTTAATACAGGTAAGTCGAATATCCACCATTGTCGGTCCATTCACAATGCTATTTAGAATGTCAGCGTAGAACGAAAATGACATTCTCCAGGTCACGGACATTTTCGTCACACTACCCACGCCTTCGAAAACACGACGCCCTCGTCGTGGAGCTCGGCACAGCTACCAATCACAGGTGAGTAGAATTAACACGCAGCCTTTTATCCGAATGTGTAGATAGTCCACAGTATAATAACAAAGGCTTCAATACGGTAGAATTACATCAGACGTTCCTCTCAGCTGTCTGCTGGGTCGTCACTGAAGGAGGAGACATCAGGTCCCTGCTTCACGGCACTGACCAAAGACTGCCGAATTACATTAATCCCGATAACGCGCGGGGCGTCTAATCACTCGACCTCGGGTCGTCTGCCGCGGTTCTGTCTCGGCCTCGGCCGGGGGTAAAGCTTCCATCTCGAGATCCAATGGTGATGCAGACTGCAAATCAACCTCGAAATCGGCAAATCTCCGTGGTTGCCGTATCTCACGCCCGCCCCGGGTCAATCGAGGTCGCCGGTCAACAGTCGGCGTTCTGACGACAGTCGATGGTTCCATGGGGTAAGGAAAGATAGCGCCATGTCCGACGCTATCATCTGATTCTACATCTCCATCGTCGCCAGACGTTTCTTCAGACTCACTGGTGGACCTCCTTCCTCATCTGCAATGCGGTAGGTCACGTCCGTGAGAGCTTCCTTTATTAAATATGGTCCTGCCCAGCGGTCTCGTAGTTTTCGATTCTCTCCACGTCTGGGAGCAGAAATGTACAGGTAAACCTGATCTCCAGGTTTATACTTTTGCGGAAAGGCCTTGCTATCATATACCCTCTTCTGGCGCCGCAAGCTCTTCCCAGTCACTTCTCGGGCGTTACGATGAATCTCGTCCATCTCATCCCGTAGTTCTCCTACCCACTCCGTAGGTTCCACTTGCTGACGTGGAGGAGCTCCCAGTACCAAGTGAGATGGCAGAGAGACTTCTCTCCCGAACACCATCATATTCGGCGAAAATCCTGTCGTCTCATGGGCTGTAGCACGATAGGACATCACTACAAGCGGTATATGCAGGTCCCAGTCGCTTGGATGACGGTCAACACTGGCATGTAGCATTTGGGCTAATGTTCTGTTGAACCGCTCAATCATGCCATTCGATTGGGGGTGGTATGGCGTTGTCCTTGTCTTCCTCATCCCCAAAATTCGGCACATCCCTTTGAAGACACGGCTCTCAAACTGGCGGCCTTGGTCTGAATGGATCGCCATCGGAACACCGAACTTGGTCACATAGTGTTCCACCACAGCCTGTGCAACAGTAGGAGCTTCTTGGTTGGGCATGGCAACGGCTTCAACCCAACGGGTAAAATAGTCTCCGATGACCGCAATATACTGGTTTCCACTGCCCGTCTCAGGCATTGGCCCAAGGCTGTCGACTGCAATCCTCTCTCCCGGACAACCAGTCACCTGTCCACTGTGTGGTCCTCGCGGTTTGCGTTCAGCCTGCTTCCTTCTGTTACATACATCGCAGCTTCGGCACCATTGGCGTATGTCCGTCTGCAGGCCAGGCCAGGTATAGGCCTGCCTCACCTTCGCTAAAGTCTTCTTTACTCCGAGATGTCCACCGGTGGGACCGTCGTGGCACTCTCTTAACACTTTACGGCGCAAGGAACGAGGTACAACCAGCAGTCGTCGCTTGACATTTCCACGGTCATCCACCCAACGTCTAACCAGCAGCGAATCGCAAATCTCCAACATATCGAAGGCACCCCACAGGCTCTTCGTGACGAGTCCGTACGGACTGACGTCTTCCCGGTTTGGTCGGCTACCTTGCCGCACCCAGTCGAGAACAGGTTGTAGGTCGGGATCTTCGGCCTGGGCTCGGCCGAACCCTTCGGTTGGCGACACCATCTCAATCAAACGGGCGGCTGCCTGAACGTCATCGCTGCTTGATCGACCACACTGTTTGCATGGGATACGACTCAGTGCGTCGGCGTTACCATGTTTCCGACCCGGACGATGCTCGATGTTGAAATCGTAGACGCCAAGGGCCTGAATCCAACGGGCCAGCTGTCCCTCCGGTTCCTTGAACCGCATGAGCCATCTCAGCGAGGCGTGATCGGTGCGAAGCAGGAACTTCCGCCCAAACAAGTAGTGTCGAAAGCATTTGACGAAATGCACAACAGCCAGCAGTTCTCTTCTCGTCACACAGTAGGCTCGTTCGGCCTTCGACAACACGCGGCTGGCGTATGCCACGACCTTCTCTTCTCCATCTATCACCCGTGACAAAACGGCGCCGATGCCATAGTTACTCGCGTCCGTGTCCAGAATGAAAGGGAGCTTAAAGTCTGGCATAGCAAGCACAGGCGCGGTCGTCAGCTTGTCTTTCAGGGTGTCGAAGGCTTGCTGCGCTGTGTGGTCCCATATGAAGACTGTCTTCTCTTCAGTTAACGTATGCAGCGGCGCTGCAATGGTGGCAAAGTCCCGGATGAAACGTCGATAGTAGCTGCAGAGACCCAGGAAGCTCCGAACCTCGGTCTGCGAAACGGGCGAAGGCCAGTTCCAATCCCATTCTGTGATACTACGTGGCCTAGATAAAGGACTTGTCGTGCCCCTATGACGCACTTGGATGGCTTGAGCTTAAGACCATGCTGTTTTAACCTCTCGAAGACCCCATCAAGACGCTGAATCATCTCGTCAAACGTTCGTCCAAAAACGATGATATCGTCAAGGTAGACGAGACACGTATCATAATGGAGTCCTGCTAGGATGGCCTCCATTAGCCGCTCAAAGGTCCCGGGCGCATTGCACAGCCCGAACGGCATAACTCGGAACTGGTACAGACCTTTCCTGGTTGCGAAGGCTGTCTTGCATCTATCTTCGGGGGACACTTCAACTTGCCAGTACCCTGACATTAAGTCAAGGGTACTCCACCAACTTGCACCTGCTAAAGAATCCAGAGAGTCGTCGATCCTCGGCAACGGGTAAGCATCCTTCTCTGTGATCTTGTTCAAAGCACGGTAATCAACGCAGAAGCGCATTTTCCCGTCCTTCTTTTTCACCAGAACTACCGGCGCTGACCACGGTCCACTGGATGGCTCGACCACTCCACGCTGTAACATGTCTTCAACTTGCTCATCGATCATTTCACGGGCGTGAATCGGCGGTCGCCTCGGCGGAATGCGGATGGGTGGTGCACTTCCAGTCTTTATGTGATGTTGTACCTTCGTCGTTCGACCTAGATCAGTATCGTCCTTAGCGAACAGGTCAGTATATCGGGTGACCAAATCTTCTACAGCCAGGGCTTGGTCTGTCTCTAGGCCTTCGCTGGATCGTCGAACCAGATCTGTAAGGTGGTCTGGACATGCGCTGGTCGGCACGGCGGTCCTCTGTCTACTAGGTTTCGCACGGCTCGGCGTCGACGCTTCGGCCGCACTCGAAACTTGATCGTCCACTACTTCTACTTCCCCCATACGGCCACAGAGAGTCCCGGCCTGGACTACAGGCGGATCTGAGGACAAGTTGAGAAACCTCAGAGTGACTTCGCAGTCGCGGTCAACCTCGGTGAGGACCCTGGCCACCATGCCTCCTGTCTTCTGGGTAAACTCCGGTTCGTTTTCAATCATCCCTACCTCGCCTGGTAGGCCCCCACGAACTTTTCCTGTCACAACGGCTTCGGCTCCAGCAGGAATAGTCACAGTCTCGGTCACGGCTACACGGTAACAGCCTGCGCTCCCCACGACCTCGCATTGGATGTAGCGGCCACCATACTTGACCCTGTGGCGCTCCGTGTCGATCTTGGTGCAGTGGGTGCTGAGGAAGTCGTACCCTAGGAGAGCGTCCACTGTCAGTTCTCCGACTATCATCTTCTGTGTTCGTGTGGTACCGTCTATAGTGATTTTAAAATCAGCTTCACCTTTCAGGGGCATCAGCGTACCGTCAACCATTCGAATACTAGCATAAGACGGGCTTCTCAGGGCTGGTTTGAGCCGCGTTGTTGACCTCTGGTGAATCTTTGTGGTTGTCGCCGTGGTTGAGGCTGAGACTTTCGCATTATTTCTTCCATCAATTCTTTGATCTGTTTTCTCAGGCGAGCTTCAGATTCTTCGTCATCCTCGGAGGTTGCAGCTATTCCCTCACCTTTACTAGGAACCGTGGACTTCGCGGTTGCCCAAGTCTTCCGGCGTTGCGAGGACTTGAATGCTTCTACTTCTACAGCAGAGTGTACAGCTGCATCTAAGGTCTTCGGCCGCGTCTGCCATACAAGAAATCTAAGCTCGTCCCCAATAGCCTCCAAAAACTTATCTTTTGCCAAAGTATCCTGTACGTCCTCTCCGGCATCGGGATAAGCCTGTTGTGCGAGCCGAAATAAAGCCTGGGCTAGACCCGGAAGATCTTCTGACTTCTCTCGGTATCTGGCTTTCAACTGCGTTTTATACAAATCCAATTGATTCGGCGGAGCAAACCGCTTCTCCAAGGCATCCCTCAATCGTCCATAGTCAGCGCTCCCAGGTTCTGATTTCAAGCTGGCTAAAAGTTGCTGAGCAGATCCTCGAAGAGCGACGGCCAGATATTGACCCCGTTGTGAGTATGTCCATCCGTTGATAGCAGCACAGTGATCGAAATGGGAGAGATAATCCCGTAATGGCGTTGTCCCATCATAGGTAGCTGCCTTTGCCGCCGTCAACATCGGTCGCCTCACCTCAGTCGCAGGGGTTGAGGTTTGTAATGGCTGCCTCCAGCTCATGGGATCATCTCGTCCTCTCCTCGGCGGCGGCGGCGGCGTCTGATCGCAACCCTGCTGCGACCCGGACATACATTCGGTTCGGCGGTAATCACCAACCATTTCGGCAGTTCCACAACTCGCATTCAGCTCTGTGCCGTCGTTTTCAGTGTCCGGTCGTCTGATTGCCTCTCTTTCCCGCATCTGGCTGTCGGTGATTTTGGACATCTGGCTCGTTAGCATCGATACACTCGACTGGAACGTCCTGGCCATACCCCCGATGGTTTGTCGTAGCTCGGCAATCTCTTCCATCATCTGTACGGTCGAATCGTCGTCACAGGGTTCGTATCGGCCCCCGAGACCGTGGTTATCAGAACCAGGGTCTTTAGGGGCTCGATAACTTCCGTTCTCGTCGGGCAACGTCTGCCACGAAGGTATCGGCGACGGGCCAGCTGGGGGAGCCGACAGCACTGCGTTTAGTTCTACTGTGGACAGGTCTAGCAAATCCACACTCTTCGGTGCCTCAAACGCTGATCGTCCGGTCCCCACTCCTCGTCGTGACTCTTCTCGGTCCCTTGGAGTTGGCGTTGTGGACAGCTGCCACTGGCTTCTCGTCCTCCATGACAGCGAGTCGCTGTCCGCTGTCCGCTGGACGTAGTTCGGCGCCGACATCTCCAATATTCATCATGCTTGGTTTTCTAGCTTCTTCCCAGCGTGGTCCCTTCTCCATCGGTTTCCCGGTGTTGGCAATCCCACCGCTGCCACCAGTTGTGACGTTCGAGCGGTCAGAAAACGTCTGTCTTTGCGGTGTACACGAGACTTGAGGCGGCCTGGTCTCCGGCCCCTGTGACAAATTGTCAGGCTGATGTGAACGCAGTCTCTTATGACTGGAATTGGCCAACGAGGAAGGTCCGATTCAACCTGTCACCTTGTCTGGATCGAGGAGGTAGGATGGGAGGGACCTGTAGAAACAACCAAGGCAATAATAAAGTAATAATATTGTATTCTGCTATGTACACAGCTCTGTACGCGCACAATACCTGTAATAAAGATCCCTACTCTAGAGGTAGTTATCGTTAAGTGTTATCTTTATCTTAAAGAGAAAGACTAATAATATACAATATATACAATATATACATGAGACCCTATCTATGACGCGTCACGGCCCAGTCTCGTCCAGACTGGCTCTCGTCGTGGTATGGTACGGCGTCTCTGGTTCCTCTCCGGTCGTAGGCGTAGCCCCGGACTGTATGGAACGTCTACCGTGTCTCAGGTTACACGGCCCAGTTCATCTAAGCGTTATTAATCGTCTCTGGAATCCTCTCCGTATCACTGCCTCTCCTAGCAGTAGCCCTTCGGCGGCGTCGGTCCGTACAGCACACCACAGCGTCTTCGACGGCAGCCCCTTTCGGCTCGGCAGACCTCACGTCTTCGGCGATCCGAATTCGGCGGCCCGAATTCGGCGGCGACCCCTTTCGGCTCGGCAGACTTCACGTCTTCGGCGGCCCGATTTCGGCGACCCGTCTTCGGCGACCTGACTTCGGCTCGGCAGGCCTCACGTCTTCGGCGGCCCGATTTCGGCGACCCGTCTTCGGCGACCCGACTTCGGCCCTCACGGCGTTGACCCAAGGACGAGTTAATAGGCTCAGATTGTCTGCATATATATGTGGTAATAATGCCCTGGTCTCGGGGGCGTATTATTACCGTACAGTGTAATGTCAATTAATATCAATGATTTGTAATAGAATTCAAAGACTTGCGGCAAAGCATATTTCGAGCCCTGCGGCAGTGTAAATATGTACAGTGGATGTAAGCTTGTGTAATCCGTCACCTCTAGCCGGGGCCTGTAGGTAACTGGTGTAGGTGAGTGTGATTAGATCTATTCCGTCCCTAAGGCCGACGATCTTGTATGTAAGCAAGTATGTGTTATTGATCGCATCTAGCCGAAGCCTGTATACGACCCGTGGGGGTAAGGTGAGTGAGTGAATTAGACGTACGCCATTCTCGGTCGTAACCTCAAACGCTAGTCTGTGTTGAAGTGCGAGCTAGTGTGAGCTGTATGTGCAGATCTCGTCCCGAAGGCCGATGATCTGGTGTCTGTGTGTGAGTAAGTATTTGTAATCATGTAAAATACATAGCCAACGCTAGCGGTGATAATTCCGCTATTAACCGAGGACTGCGGCAAAGTACTTCGGCCCGGTGCTCAGGTAGAGGACTACACTGAACCTGTTCCTATGTACGAATACCACTGGCTAATAAACAGTTAATCACCTATTGCCGAAGCAAAACGTTAGCCGCGGACAAAATACCAGACTTTAATGTTTAATACATACTGAATGGCATTTGTATGAAAATAGGCTGCAGGTGTGGGATATTTGGTGCTCTGTATTTCCCGTAGATATCGTTCGCACGGTACAGTTAGAAGTTAGACTTTAATGCGTCATGCATGCTGAATAACAACTACTGTAGACGTGCGAACCACTGTGGACTTCTCGTCCTCAGATACTGTGCGTGTTAGTATCTATTATTCCCAAGCTATGGCTCGGCTCTCGGCTTTCCAACCCAGTTCGGTGCTATTTCGGCAATAAATCGGCACTTTCGGCCCTTTCGGCGCATTTGCGGCGATCCTGTCTCTGTGCTCTCCCGCACGATACTTACTGGCCGAATGTCTATGACAGAATGCCGAACGTCCATTCTCTACGTCTTATATAGGCTCTGGCTCCCAGAATCCTTTGCGCGCCCAAACATGGCAGCCCCCATAAAACGAAAGTGTAGACTCAGGCGGTGTTGGATTTCGTGTCAGATCAACAGAGTTCGACTTCTCTTGCCCGGTTTCGATGCAAGATGCGTGTCGGGGATATTTACACGTCCTTCGCTGAAAGTTTCAGCGCACAGTTAATACAGGTAAGTCGAATATCCACCATTATCGGTCCATTCACAATGCTATATAGAATGTCCGCATAGAACGAAAATAACATTCTCACGGGCATTTTCGTCACACTACCCACGCCTTCGAAAACACGACGCCCTCGTCGTGAAGCTCGGCTCAGCTACCAATCACAGGTGAGTCTTTCCTCCGATAGTCCACAGTATCATAACAAAGGCACCAATCCTTGCAGAATTACCAAACGACGTTCTTCCCAGCCGTCTGCTGGGCTGTCGCTGAAGGAAGGGACATCAGGTCCCTAGCTTCACAGCATCGGCCAATCACGGCCCAATTACAGTGGACGTTCCTCCCAGCGGCCTGCCGGGTCGTCCACGGAGTGGGGAAGGGGACATCAGGTCCCTGGCGACACAGTTCTCACTCCTTCGCCTGGGGAGTGGCACCACGCGGCCTCGTCTCGGACCGCAGGTTGTGTTCCTCGCTCCACTCCCACTTATCGTAGATCTTCCTGGTCACCACCCCTCGGCGATTCCTTACCGTATCCACGTATGTTCGCGTCCGCCGAACCACTACTCTCTGGGGAGGCGCCGCCTCCAGGTCCTCCGGCCTGCTTTCCTCTCCGGCTGGGGTACTTGCAGGACGGACACCGGCACCGGGCATCTCGGTTGGATGGACCACCTCAGGCTCTCCTGACTCCACTGCCTCCCCCGAGGCATCGGTTCCCCAAGGTCGGAAAAACGCAGGCGAGTTGCTCCGCCTCTTCTCGTCCGCGGTCTCGCCATCGACGCCAGATGTACTCGCCACCGTATCGGGTTCGTCGGCAGCCGATGTGTTGGGACATTCATCCAGACTTGCTCCCTCGTTCACAGCTCCAGGGCTGATGGGGCATCCATCACTGCCCGCGTCCTTCCCCGCAACCATCTCCTGCTCCGTCTCCTCGGCGAAGGGGGGATGGGATAGTTGAGGCTCATCCTCACTTATCTCAAGTGCAGCATCCCCCTCAGTTGCTGCGGTCCCGGGATCGACTGCAGGGGCGTCCGCCCCCTTACCGGGCGGCACAGTCACCACCGACAGGCAGAGAGCTGCGGGCGTAGCTGCGACGTCGGACGGTCCCGCCCGAGGCTGCCAGATTCGGTTAGGGAGCCTGATCACAGGGTCTTCTTTAGCCCGGGGCGGAGGGTATGGCCGCCCAGTTTCCCAATCGTGGATCCGTCGCAGGTGTTCCCTCAGGTGTTTCCTCGTGTTATAGTTCCTCTCGCAGAAAGGACACCACATCCGCTCCACAGTGTCGTCCACCTTGGACTTCGGTGGATATGCTAAAGCATAATCCTGATAACGCGCGGGGCGTCTAATATCTTGCCTCCGGGTCGTTCGCTGCGGTTTCGTCACGGCCTTGGTTCCACGGTAACAGCCTGCACTCTCCACGACCTCGCATTGGACGTAGTGGCCGCCATGCTTGACCCGGTGACGCTGCGTGTCGATCTGGGTACAGTGGGTGCCTAGGAAGTCGTATCCTAGAAGAGCGTCCACGGTCAGATCTCCGACTATCATCTTCTGTGTTCGTGTGGTACCGTCTATAGTGATTTTAAAATCAGCTTCACCTTTCAGGGGCATCAGCGTACCGTCAGCCATTCTAATACTAGCATAAGACGGGCTCCTCAGGGCTGGTTTGAGCCGCGGACTCAGCTGCTGGTATACTTTCTCGCTCAGGAGGGAAATCGACGCCCCCGTGTCAACACAACACCACATCTTCACTGGCCCGATCTTGGCAGGCAAATAGAGTCCAGCTTCCCCGGAAGTATTAACTTTGGGAGGGGTCTTGGGCGATGTCGGCGGTTTAGAGTGATCTGTTCTGGGCACGTCTGGACAGTCCGCCCGGTAATGACCCTCTCTGCCGCACGACCAGCAAGCATTACTTCGCTCCCGATTCCCATACGTCCGTTGTTGACCTCTGGTGTATCTTTGCGGTCGTCGCCGTGGTTGAGGTTGAGACTTTCGCATTATTTCCTCCATCAATTCCTTGATCTGTTTTCTCAGCCGAGCTTCAGATTCTTCGTCATCCTCGGAGGTTGCAGCTAATCCCTCATCTTTACTAGGAACCGTGGACTTCGCGGTTGCCCAAGTCTTACGGCGTTGCGAGGACTTGAATGCTTCTACTTCTACAGCAGAGTGTACAGCTGCATCTAAGGTCTTCGGCCGCGTCTGCCATACAAGAAATCTAAGCTCGTCCCCAATAGCCTCCAAAAACTGATCCTTTGCCAAGGTATCCTGTACGTCATCTCCGGCCTCGGGATAAGCCTGTTGTGCAAGCCGAACTAATGCCTGAGCTAAGCCCGGAAGATCTTCCGACTTCTCGCGGTATCTGGATTTTAACTGCGTTTTGTACAAATCTAATTGATTCGGCGGAGCAAAACGCTTCTCCAAGGCATCCCTCAATCGTCCATAGTCAGCGCTCCCTGGTTCTGATTTCAAGCTGGCCAAAAGCTGCTGGGCAGAGCCTCGGAGGGCGACGGCCAGATATTGACCCCGTTGTGAGTATGTCCATCCGTTGATAGCAGCACAGTGGTCGAAATGGGAGAGATAATCCCGCAATGGCGTCGTCCCATCATAGGTAGCTGCCTTTGCCGCAGTCAACATCGGTCGCCTCGCCTCAACCGCAGGGGTCGATGTCTGTACTGGCTGCCCCCAACTCATGGGATCATCTCGTCCTCTCCTCGGCGGCGGCGGCGTCTGATCGCAACCCTGCTGCGACCCGGACATACATTCGGTTCGGCGTTTATCACCAACCATTTCGGCAGTTCCACAACTCGCATTCAGCTCTGCGGCGTCATTTTCAGTGTCCGGTCGTCTGATTGCCTCCCTTTCTCGCATCTGGCTGTCGGTGATTCTGGACATCTGGCTCGCCATCATCGATACAGTCGACTCGAACGCTCTGACCATAGACCCGATGGTTTGTCGTGGCTCGGCAATCTCTTCCATTATCTCTACGATCGAATCGTCGTCACGGTGTTCGTATTGGCCCCCGAGACCGAGGTTATCAGAACCAGAGTCTTTAGGGGCTCGATAACTTCCATTCACGTCGGATAACGTCCGCCACGAAGGTATCGGCGACGGGTCAGCTGGGGGAGCCGATAGCACTGTGTCCAGCTCTACTGTGGACAGGTCCAGCAAATCCACTCGCTTCGGCGCCCCAAACGCTGATCGTCCGGTCCCCACTCCTTGTCCTGACTCTTCTCGGTCTCTCGGAGTTGGCGTTATGGGCAGTTGCCGCCGGCTTCTCGTCCTCCCTGATTGTGAGTCGCTGTCCGCTGGACGTAGTTCGGCGCCGACATCTCCCATAGTCGTCATGCTTGGGTTTCTGGTTTCTTCCCAGAGTGGTCCCTTCTCCATCGGTTTCCCGGTGTTGGCCATCCCACCGCTGCCACCAGTTGTGACGTTCGAGCGGTCAGAAAACGTCTATCCTTGCGGTGTACACGAGACTTGAGGCGGCCTGGTCTCAGGCCCCTGTGACAAATTGTCAGGCTGATGTGAACGCAGTCTCGTATGACTGGAATTGGCCAACGACGAAGGTCCGATTCAACCTGTCACCTTGTCTGGATCGAGGAGGTAGGATGGGACCTGTAGAAACAACCAAGGCAATAATAAAGTAATAATATTGTATTCTGCTATGTACACAGCTCTGTACCCGCACAATACCTGTAATAAAGATCCCTACTCTAGAGGTAGTTATCGTTAAGTGTTATCTTTATCTTAAAGAGAAAGACTAATAATATACAATATATACATGAGACCCTATCTATGACGCGTCACGGCCCAGTCTCGTCCAGACTGGCTCTCGTCGTGGTATGGTACGGCGTCTCTGGTTCCTCTCCGGTCGTAGGCGTAGCCCCGGACTGTATGGAACGTCTACCGTGTCTAAGGTTACACTAAGGCCCAGTTCATCTAAGCGTTATTAATCGTCTCTGGAATCCTCTCCGTATCACTGCCTCTCCTGGCAGTAGCCCTTCGGCGGCGTCGGTCTGTACAGCACACCACAGCGTCTTCGGCGGCAGCCCCTTTCGGCTCGGCAGACCTCACGTCTTCGGCGGCGACCCCTTTCGGCTCGGCAGACTTCACGTCTTCGGCGGCCCGATTTCGGCGACCCGTCTTCGGCGACCTGACTTCGGCTCGGCAGGCCTCACGTCTTCGGCGGCCCGAATTCGGCGACCCGTCTTCGGCGACCCGATTTCGGCGACCCGTCTTCGGCTCGGCAGACTTCACGTCTTCGGCTCGGCCCGAATTCGGCGACCCGTCTTCGGCTCGGCAAACTTCTCGTCTTCGGCTCGGCCCGATTTCGGCGACCCGACTTCGGCCCTCACGGCGTTGACCCAAGGACGAGTTAATAGGCTCAGATTGTCTGCATATATATGTGGTAATAATGCCCTGGTCTCGGGGGTATATTATTACCTTACAGTGTAATGTCAATTAATATCAATGATTTGTAATAGAATTCAAAGACTTGCGGCAAAGCATAATTCGAGCCCTGCGGCAGTGTAAATATGTACAGTGGATGTAAGCTTGGGTTATCAGTTACTCCTAGCCGAGGCCTGTGAGTAACTAGTGTAGGTGAGTGTGATTAGATCTATTCCGTCCCTAAGGCCGACGATCTTGTATGTGAGCAAATATATGTAATCATGTAAAATGGTATTTGTGTGATGGGCTGCAATGTGGGATATTTGGTGCTCTGTATTCCCCGTTGATAGACATCTCGTCTTCAGATACCGTGCGTGTTAGTATCTTATCCCCGTCTGGCGGTTCGTCTCGTCATCAGATACTGTGCGTGTTAGTATCTATTATCCCCAAGCTATGGCTTAGCTCTCGGCTTTCCAACCCTTCGGCGGATGGTTCGGCGCTGTTTCGGCAGTCAATTCGGCACTTTCGGCACTTTCGGCGCATTTGCGGCGATCCTGTCTCTGTGCTCTCCCGCACGATGTTTACCCGCCGATCGTCTGGGACAGAATGCCGAACGTCCATTTCTCTGCGTCTTATATAGGCTCTGGCTCCCAGAATCCTTTGCGCGCCCAAACATGGCAGCCCTCATAAAGCGAAAGTGTACACTCAGGCGGTGTTGGATTTCGTGTCAGATCAACAGAGTTCGACTTCTCTCGCCCGGTTTCGATGCAAGATGCGTGTCAGGGATATTTACACGTCCCTCGCTGAAAGTTTCAGCGCACAGTTAATACAGGTAAGTCGAATATCCACCATTATCGGTCCATTCACAATGCTATTTAGAATGTCCGCATAGAACGAAAATAACATTCTGCAGGCCACGGGCATTTTCGTCACACACCTATACCTACGAAGGCCTTCATTTCTAACATTTTAGCAGACCATTGAAAAGCTATGCAGTTCACCATATAAATTACATACGGCAAAATTGGCCTAAACCATACATAGCGTGTCGTTTGGTGCGAGGGTGAGAATGTGAGGCGAGATTAACAACGCAGAAAACATCGCAATGAATGAAACGTAATGCAAATCTTGGATTGAGAGTGTGATATAAGATGATCTTGATCTCGAGAAAACGATACTCCAGAAGAACCTATCCTTGTTCAAAATTACATGACCTGCAAAATTATCCATGTCACAAATTAGCAAAACTTTATAGCCCCCAAGTGGGTGAGCAGCATGAGTTTTGTGCCATGTCTGTTGCCATTACGGGAAGATTCATTTCCTCTACATGATGGCTGTACGTAAATAGTCACACATGTCCAGATAATCATATCATAGTTAGTTATATCGCCGCTATATGGTCGAAATCCTACTGACTGTGACCTTAAACCCTAACTCACTCACTCACTCACCCGCATTTTAAAGTTGACATTCGCGGCAACTTCCGTAAGAACAAATCATAACACCTAAAGCCAATGACCCGAAATATCAATATTGGCTCCTTGATGGAAACTATAGATATCACTTCCACAGGACGAGTGGCGGCGAACTATATAGTCCAACACGGAGTGCACAAATAGGTATTTCTGGAAACCAGCATTGTTCCGTCTGTCCGCATAGGAGTCTGCTATCTGTGCCATCATGGAGACCATACAAAGTCCATTAAGGTGCAGGAATGGTTATTATTGTCTCGCATGCTATTTAGCAGATTTGCTACTTCGCAAATAATTTCTAAAATCAGTGATATTTAGAAAGGGGTGTGCTACTTTGAAGATAATTTCTAGGATTACTGCTAGTTAGCACTTTGACTTGCCTGTTCCCAAAGGAAATATATTGTAGGCTATAATTAGCACAAATGCTAAATATTGAATATTTCTTTCTAAATTGCAGCCAGAAGAAATATTCAATATTCATGATAACTCGCAAATGCAAATTGTCGGACTGCCTCTCCCGAAAGAAAATATATTGTATAATTAGCACAAAATGCTAAATATTGAATATTTCTTCTAAATTGCAGCCATGATAAATATTGAATATTTCTTCTAAATCGCAGCTCCAAATTGTCCGATTGCCTCTCCTTAAAGAAAATATATTGTATAATTAGCACAAATGCTACATATTTTCAATCTTGCATGGGCTGGTGATTAAGGAGGTTTAAGGCAGTCCTACCCCTTATTTGCTGGTCTGTGCAACTCCTCTGACAATAACAGGGATTATTCTATCGTTCTTCCTGGTTAAACAACGCGCATGCGCTGTTCTGTAAGGATTTTTAAGACAGTCGCAAGTACATTTTCATTTGTGGTCTGTGCAACTCCACTCAGACAATAACAGATTATTCTATCGTTCTTCCTGGTTAAACAACGCGCATGTGCTGGTATATAGGCTGTTTAACCCTATCTGGCCTCGGCTTTTTGGGACCTGTCGTGGCCTGGGGGATGGGGGTGGGAATGGCCCCCCCTAATTATTTTTCTGACCCCTTGAGCTAGGGGGCTGAAACTTACCACACTATACCCTTGGGTCAAGCTCTACCACAAAATGTAAAAAAATCCAAGATGGCCGACTTGATGACGTCACAGTGACGTCATTTTCAAAAACGACATTTTTTGGTCGATTTTTCGATCAGATTTTCCGAATTTTTTATTTATGCAATTTCCCCGCAAAAACAGCATGATAAATTAGTAAATATCAATGTGATGTGAAATAAAATAGTTTTTACCCACTTTTTTCATCGCAGAAAAGCAGAAATTTTGAAGAAATATGACAAAAACATCACTTTTCTGGGACCCCACATGGCCGCCATCTTGAATTTACCCATGATCCTTTCGTCGGGGGTCATACAGATAGGCTCAAAATGACCCCAATATGATAAACTATAAAGTCACGAAGTTTCAGCTCTCCATTTTTTGTCGTTCCGAAGATAGCGCAGAAAGTTTGGTAGGGGGGCCATAATGCCCCCCCCCCCCCCAGGCCAGGTAGGGTTAAGACAGTCCCAGGTAATGCTTGATTGATGCCTACAGAACGGGCGATATAAAGGCAACCTCACTGATGCAGACAGCTGACATGTATTCAGACTTACTGGCACAACAAACCAATCACTCAACGATGACCGAAGGTGTTTCGGAGACAGTCGGTCCCTTTCATTGTAATTTCGAAAGAAACAAAACGCCAAAAACAACATCTTCCTTTGGTACTCGATTGCAACAATCAAATTATATTCTAATTAGATGATATTATAAAGGTGCTAAATATTGAATATATTGTCCTTTCTCCGACACGGTGTTACAGATATTTTAATGCGAATCTCTTCTAATTATAGTAGATTATAAATGTGCTAAATATTGAATGTATTGTCTTTTCTCTGAAAAGACTCTTGTGGATATTTAACTGCGAATCTCTTCTATTTAGTATAGATTATAAAAGTGCTAAATATTGAATATATTGTCTTTCCCAGACGCCAGCTACATATTTAAGTGCGAATCTATTCTAATTATATAATATTATAAAGGTGCTAAATATTGAATATATTGTCTTTTCCCAGACACCAGATAGATACTTAACTGCGAATCTCTTCTAATTAGATGATATTATCAAAGCGCTAAATATTCAATATATTGTCTGCTCTCAAACGTCACCTACATATTTAAATGCGAATATATTCTAATTAGATGATATTATAAAGGTGCTAAATATTGAATATATTGTCATTTCTCCGACACGGTGTTACAGATATTTTGATGCGAATCTCTTCTAATTATATTAGATTATAAAAGTGCTAAATATTGAATATATTGTCTTTTCTCCGAAAAGGGTATTGTGGATATTTAACTGCGAATCTCTTCTATTTAGTATAGATTATAAGAGTGCTAAATATTGAATATATTGTCTTTTCCAAGAGCCAGATAGATACTTAACTGCGAATCTCTTCTAATTAGATGATATTATCAAAGTGCTAAACATTCAATATATTGTCTGCTCTCAAACGTCACCTACATATTTAAATGCGAATATATTCTAATTAGATGATATTATAAAGGTGCTAAATATTGAATATATTGTCCTTTCTCCGACACGGTGTTACAGATATTTTGATGCGAATCTCTTCTAATTATATTAGATTATAAAAGTGCTAAATATTGAATATATCGTCTTTTCTCCGAAAAGGGTCTTGTGGGTATTTAACTGCGAATCTGTTCTAATTAGATGATATTATCAAGGTGCTAAATATTCAATATATTGTCTGTTCTCAGACGTCAGCTACATAGTTATATGCGAATCTATTCTAATTAGATAATATTATAAAGGTGCTAAATATTGAATATATTGTCCTTTCTCCGACACGGTGTTACAGATATTTTAATGCGAATCTCTTCTAATTATAGTAGATTATAAAAGTGCTAAATATTGAATATATTGTCTTTTCTCTGAAAAGACTCTTGTGGATATTTAACTGCGAATCTCTTCTATTTAGTATAGATTATAAAAGTGCTAAATATTGAATATATTGTCTTTCCCAGACGCCAGCTACATATTTAAGTGCGAATCTTTTCTAATTATATGATATTATAAAGGTGCTAAATATTGAATATATTGTCTTTTCCCAGACGCCAGATAGATACTTAACTGCGAATCTCTTCTAATTAGATGATATTGTCAAAGTGCTAAATATTCAATATATTGTCTGTTCTCAAACGTCACCTACATATTTAAATGCGAATATATTCTAATTAGATGATATTATGAAGGTGCTAAATATTGAATATATTGTCGTTTCTCCGACACGGTGTTACAGATATTTTAATGCGAATCTCTTCTAATTAGATTAGATTATAAAAGTGCTAAATATTGAATATATTGTCATTTCTCCGAAAAGGCTCTTGTGGAAATTTAACTGCGAATCTCTTCTATTTAGTATAGATTGTAAAAGTGCTAAATATTGAATATATTATCTTTTCCCAGACGCCAGCTACATATGTAAGTGCGAATCTTTTCTAATTAGATGATATTATAAAGGTGCTAAATATTGAAAATATTGTCTTTCTCGGACGCCAGCTAGATATTTAACTGCGAATCTCTTCTAATTAGATGATATTATCAAAGTGCTAAATATTCAATATATTGTCTGTTCTCAGACGTCAGCTACATATTTATGTGCGAATCCATTCTAATTAGATAATATTATAAAGGTGCTAAATATTGAATATATTGTCCTTTCTCCGACACGGTGTTACAGATATTTCAATGCGAATATATTCTAATTAGACTAGGTTATAAAAGTGCTAAATATTGAATATAGATGCTATTAAAATAACCCACTTTTCTGCCTACTGCGAAGTTTAGCAAAAATATCTGCACAATATTGCCAAGTATGCTATATAGCACCATGTTAAAGCATAGGAAATTTGAAAAGTATCTAAAAAAAAGCCAATCCTGCACCTAACTCACAAAGTCTGAATGCTCGGACACTGTGAGCTACCAATTTTCACCAGTCATGTGGTGGTAACTATGCGGTTCCACTGTTTGAGACAGATTTTACGTGGCTGAGATACAAATCTTCACAGGAAACATTTCAGCTTCTTGGGATTCGTTAAGCAGGCAGAATATTGGTCGGTGGGGTCATGCGACTTCTTCTCAGTATGCCGGCATCTTTTCCCACGACCATTGTATGACGCATGTAATCCATTCATCTCCCGCCTGGTGGTGTCCTAAGGAACAATAATATATTAGGGAGATGATCACTGGTTATTCAGACAGATATTTGGTCACTACGGGAAGTCCATAACATGATCACCAATTCCCGACTCTGAAAATGTACTCTCTTTGTCAAGCTGAATCCAAAGCTGCCTGTTGTATCTCTTGTGGCACGGTGCTAGTTCCTAGGATATGAGCCTTATGCTTGCAGGGAGTCGGAGGCAAATCCACGGTAGCCTAGAGAGTGCATCTGCGCTAACATTAGAATACCCACACTTGTATCGAAATGTAATTACAAGCGTCTGGTCCGCCATTCATAATTCAGCCGTCGTCCATTAAAGAATATCCGCGTCCATAATCCAAAGACCTATTCCATATTCCATATAACAGTATTAGCACCAAATTCAAAAAGACAATCATATTATACATAAACATAGGCTTGTTTCCTGCAAGAGAGAAGCGGTCAACATTTTTCAATGATGTTCCAAAAATATCAAATCCGTATCGCTGATCAGTATTCTTAATCCATAATATTCGTTGTAAAGTCGTCATCTAAAGAATGATGTATCTCAGTCACGCTTTGATTGTGACTTCATATGAGTACCATGAGGATCTTGAAGTACATGGGTTCATACGGCCCCTAGCCCCGGGTTAAGCGGAATTAGACACAAGTTACGAAACGTAGCGCCATAGATCTTGCACGCTACGTTCGTATTTTGCTATCAGCATGCGATATGTATCGCCAAATTTGAGAAACTTTGAGTGGAGGCGCTTGGTGCTGTAGCCCTGTTTTATAAGTTTCCGCAACAATGTTTGGTGACGTTGATTAAAATCGTCACATTTAACACAGGATATAGCAAATGCTACTAGGCGTGATATGTATACGCCATATGCAGGTCCCACTGGAATATTACTGTCCAGAAAGGGATAGTTTACGATGTTGAAATTGTAATCATCTCTTTTGTCATACAGCCGGCGAGAGAGAAGGCCCGCTTCATTTTTATAGAGATATAGGTCTAAATATGATGTGCTTGTAGGGCTATCTGTAGTTTCCTTCAAATCCAGCGAAGGTGGATATATATCCTTCACTGCGTCATTTACATAGCGATTATCCACAGCGAGAAGATCGTCTATATAGCGTTTGGTGAACGAGAAGGAACGGGCTTTGAATGGATTGGTTTTTGAAAGCGCCTGCATATAGTCATATTCATACGAGAACAGATATAGGTCAGCCAATAAGGGTGCACAATTAGTACCCATTGGAACCTATATGCTGTTGATATGTGTTGTCAAATTTCACATAGATATTTTTAATGAGAAATTCAAGCAACTCTATAAACAAAGAAACATCCCATGAATGATACCTCTTGTATGTAGTAGAGCTAAAGAATGCTTTATGGCTTCCTACATTAATATATCTACGATCAGTTTTTTTGAACCGATACTATTAATGAACTTAGACGGTCAATAAGGTCCTGATGAGGGATTGTAGTATAGAGTCGAGAAATCCCATGTGGATACATGTCTGTACGGTATGTGACCTTTAGCATCAAGTTCTTCCGTAAGACATTTTGAGTTTTTCAATATCCGCATACATTCAACGCCAGAGTTTTTAGAAATAGTGGCGCAATACCTTTCCCAAAATGCTTTTACCTCCTGAAGGGCCCTCGTCATCAGGGTTGAAAGAAGCTTGGTGGTGCAGCTTCTAGAACCAGCTATGAATCTAGCTTTGTATGGTGATTTATGCATTTTGGGAGTCCAGTATACTTTTGGTATATCGTTATGTTTGGTTGGAAGACAAATACCTCTTTCCCTGAGAAACGTGCTGGAATCTTGGGGTTGGACATGATATAAGTAAACAAATTATTGTCTGTGAGATTGTCGAAGGTGCTGTTATCCGGTATGGCCAAAACTTTCACAAATTTCCTACTTGAAGTCAACTAACTCGATCTTCTAACTGGAATACTCAGCAGTGTTCCGTGTGACTAATTCCCTTGAGACGTACACCACCACCTGCAACTATCCATCTTGCATGTGACTCAATACAGTATTAGACCAGTTACTGACTTCTACTCCAGGACAAAAGGTTTGGTTATGTCCGAATAAGTCTAGGTACGAGAGGTGTCATTCGATCATTAAGAATTTGATAGACGCATGCATAGAACTAAGGCTTTAAAATCAGTTTTTTGACATTGAAGTCCATTCTACCTTGGACTCGCACACTTAAGAATCAGGCCATATAGTGGCAAGGTTATGGAGGCACATATCTCCATCACGTGGAAACAATCCCACAAGTCTGATGTGTGCTTGGAACAGCCACAAGATTTATCCTGGAACGGTTAGGACTTTTCCAGTATAATGCGACTGAAAAATTTCCTCTCGTTTTTCATCTCTGACACTCGGTCAAGCTTCTGAAGAATTTCTAGCTTCCATGGGTGATCTAGAATATTGCTAGACCAATTGATGCTATCAAGCAAGTACACGAATGGTCTCCCCAGGTCTTCTTGAAACACGCGAGGCATTACATGCCGAAATGCTGCCATAGCATTTGCTAGGCCAAACAGCATCCGCTTATATTCAAAGAAACCGAATGAGGCGGTGAAGGCTGTTTTCTGTTGGTAGCTTCCCTCAGTCTGGTCTGCAATCTATGGTAGAAAAGTATCTGAAGCTGCCATCAGATAACATAACTTTAATTACTGGCAGTGGTTATGTCTTATGCTGTTTTGTCTTCTCCAATTGATGCATGTTCCCCAACGCCTGGTCAAAAGCTTGTCCATGTGTTGTCGGAGCATTTTCTTTACCACAACCCGCTTGTGAACATTCTTCCTTTTATCTCCCGAGGTGTGCCATCCTCTCCCGCTCCACATTATGGGTCATGTTTTCGCCCTCCCCGCCCGGATTACCGTGTGTTTGACACGAAGGCAACAGAACAAACTTATGACACCAGTGAGATCACCTAACATTCCCGCGGTAACCCCAGTTCTGAACTCATTCATGGAAATGAACTCCATCTCGAAGGCAGGCACCTTTTTCAACTGCTCGTGGAAACTAATGAAATGTGATTGTCATAACAATAATTTGTACAATGCAAAAAGCTTGAAAATCAGTGGTTTATTTGCACAAGAAAATGAAACAGATTTGCGTGTATGACAATGGAGAGACTTATCTATATATTTCACAAACCTAATTAGAATTTACTTTATTTCAAGCTGATTTGAATAATGTCTAATTGAGTGGCAGAATGCAGTGTTCTCCATGAAGTCGGATGATCCAAGTTGGATTGATACAAAATAGATGATATTCATTTTGTCTTGGTTTACCAGGCATGTTGACATAAAGGGTGACAACGCTAATTCAATACTGACTATCCATCAGCAGAGCTAGAATACAAAATCATATCAGTGAAGACTACAGTGAAGCTGCGTGAAATTCAACAATTTGTTTTAAAATGGATATAGAAGCTATATATATATATATATACATATATACACACTTTATATACACGTGTATATACATCATATACACAAGTACAAACAAACCTAATTATAATACATACAGCACAAGAAACCATCTAATACAGAGTACTTGAAATGACCTTCGGTCACGTTCGTGAGTATGCAGTGGGTTCATTTGACTGGCTCCTCAATATAATATTGTGATACTCTGTCTGACACCTCCCTCCCTCCCTCCTGCTGCTTTTGACAAATGTTGACACTGCTGTGTTGGGATGAACAATAGTTTCGTTCCAATCTGATTAAATCCAGATCTACAAAACCCGCTTCCAAAGATGTCAGGATTACAAGCAAAAACCCTCTACGCCAGACGTAATCCCAGAAAAACTGCATATTCATGCCAGGTGCAGGACTGAGGGCAGGTTCACGCACATGTGTTTTTTTCACGACAGCTAGCAACGCCACCCTCTCACGATGCTTAATTGCACTGCTTAATTATTCTAACAGTAGTTATTGTGCGAATTTCTTGAGCTGTTCAACTGGCACTCAGACAAAATAGCCTTGCTGGCTCTTGTAAATTACGATGTGGCATATTACATACCCCGTACACCTGTTGTCCCCTCGCTGCAAAGTGGGACGAGCCAGATGCATAACCTTGATCTGCCAAAAGCTGTTTAAGAACACGGAAACTCCGAGTCTCGGTCCCAGTCCCTTAATCGGGGACATGAGGAAGGTTTTTTTACATCTGGTTTTAATCCTTCATAACAATCCCCATTGATACATCGAGGTAGGAGTCTATCTATGATATAGATCATAACGCTCATGAGGATTTTACACCGAGGCAAATACACCAGGGTATTTTCCCTTCTTTTGATGAATGTGTTGACCTATCACAGACGGGTTGAGGGACATTCACACCATCAACAGCATTATAATTATTTGGATGATTTATCTCATCGAAGGATTACTCTTGCAATCCACAAAGAACAGAAATAAAAAATACTTTTGAATTTCAAAATACAAGGACATCTTTTTGCAATCACTGCAAAATTTAAGAATAAAAAATATTTTGGAATCAGAAATACCATGATGACTGAATACATGTGGGATATACATGAGAGTTCCCAAGTAAAAAGTACCCTCTGCCGAACACAGATTGCAGGTGAAATTTTAGAAAAATTAAAGCAATAACAATGCATACAACTTTCAAAATAATACATATTTTTGCACTTGCAATTGTTTAATATTAGTAAAAAGTACTAAAATATAGTTTGGTGTGCAATATTTGATATCAGACATTATATAAGACACTGAGCCATGGTAGATTTGATTATATATAACAGCTTTAATTTGGGGAGATATTCATGAAAAACTATCATACCACAAAACTTAACTAATATACTTTACTAAAGTAAATAACTTTTAGATGTGTACAATTTGTCTGAAAAAAATTATCTTTATAAAACTTAATCAAAATTGTTGCAGGTTGCTGTGCAAAATTATTGTCTGAACGATATCAAAAGAAATCTGTTTTTCATTTATATAAGAGAGATAACCCACTAGGTGAAACTGCTACAAACATCACATGGTCTACATGAAGTACCTGTGGCGGAACTCGACTTAGACACGATAATAAAAATATGTATTCAGATGTCAAGTGAAATAAATATTGAGCAATACAACACTCATAATAAGAATTGAACATGTTAAGAAATAGAGTATTGAATAAATAATAAACTAGGCATTTCTTGCATGATGTATGCCATTATAGGTCATATTTGATTTTTGGCATGAACATGCATTAGGGGACTGTTACCAGCAACTTCTGAGCTGACCTACTTTTGATGAAAATTTCACCTACTTAGGTGACCTTTTAACCTCACAATTGGCAAACCCCATGTATAAAAACCACCCTTCAAAACACCTTGCAGTTTGATTGCCCACCTCCAAAAGGATATGTTACGCTTACATACGAAAAACTCCTTTGTGTGTGACGGTAATAAAGCCGATTTTTTTTTCACTCCAAAACCTGCCAAATAACATTTTTCTTGAAGATTACACACTGAAATATCCCCTTCGAAAAAACTGCGATGTTCAGTTGAATAAAAATGGAGATATGATTGATCAAAATGTGCTCCCCGGCTTATTTTGGTATTTTTGGGGCATTTTCATGAAGGATTTTCTCCGGTAGCAAAAATATGACACTTCAAACCAAAACCATTCGTGATTCTTTCCAATAAACAAACTTGCTAATATATTGTGTGACAAAACTATTTTGGTTTGAGGTGTCATATTTTTGCTATAAGAGAAAATCCTCACTGTAAATGCCTCAAAAATACAAAATCAAGTCGAGGAGCACATTTTGATCAATCATATCTCCATTTTTATACAACGGAGCATCTAAGTTTTTTTCGAGGCTGATATTTCAGTATGTAAACTTCTAGAAAAATCTGATTTGGCAGGTTTTCGATTGAAAACAAAAATCACCTTGATTACCACCTCACTCAAGGGAGTTATTCCCGTATTGTCGACACACATCCTTTGCTTTGTGTCTGGCAGAATGACATAAATTTCTGCCAGTCAGAGCTAAATAAAAATGTTGGGGAATGTATGCCGAATTTTTTGTATATGTTTGAAAGGAAAGGCGAGGCTACCTGGTGTGGTGGGTCATTTGTGGTGATGAATATCGGGGAATATAGTTTTCTCAAGATGTGATCAGCCGGTTTACTACACATTGAGACCATTTTTAGTGGTTTGTAAACTTTCGAGCCTGGGGTGTCAGTCAGACTGCCAAGTAATATGGAGTTTGAAGAGATAGATGTTAGGCCACTGATAATTAATGGTTTGTTTCCTGTAACCAGCCCTCATCTATATTTTGAGGGAAAATAATTAAAATCCATGAGGGATTTACATTTTCATGAGTAAAACTTGCTCATTTTCGTCATATTTGTATACAATTGCTTTGCAAGTGAATAATAATAATTCTCGCACGCAGCATGTGTATTTTTACAAGCAAGGTTACGAGAAACAAACAATTAATTAACAGAGGCCTTACTGATAGATCCGATATCACTGTAACAGAATACAATGCTATAATTATTGACCAATAAATTATACATGAGGAATATAAACAATAGATTAAGCTGTGGCACATCAAACTCGGATCAGCCGTGAGTTTAGTTTCAATACAACCTCCAATCAGTGTTATCTTCCCTTATGCCAGTTGATCGACCCTGCCCTCATTCACTTATACAGGGTGGAAAAACGCCCTGGCATTCTCTGCACAGTGGGACTTCAACAAGCCATGTAACCTTTGACATGTTTGACAGAGATTGAAAGTGTGTGATTATCTGCTCTGTATCTCAACCACTTGAATTAATTAAAATGAAGCAAGTGCAGCACATTCGGCAGACAAAAGAAAACAAACAATATTTGACTATGGTACCAGTAATTAAATAACTGTTCATCTTTTCACAAGAACAACAACACTAGATCAAAGCTAATGGTCATTTGTTCGAAAACAAATCAGCAATGTTTGATCTGCAAATCTGCAAAATTAAATATCTCAGTATTTAGTATTTTGACAAGGACTGTTTGACTGGTAAGATTCAGGTTTTAGTGAAATGATGTTTTGGCACACGGCTACATGTAAAGCATCTTCACATTTCAAGTTAAATGCTACACTAACGTTCCGTCATTTACCTTGACTTACGGAATAGGATAAATTGTTCAAACCGGGAAACGCACATGATGTGCATATAGCCAATCAAGATAGGAGCTTGCCAACAACGAGCAGTGAGGATTTTCTTTGATGTCTGCCGGTGTGATTTCCAAATATGGCAAGTGTTGTTTGTATTGATGTTAATTTCTTTCGAATAGCCAATCAAATTTGAAGTTTAACGAGGTCACACATCGCACTCCTCCTAATATGGAACACGGAATATTTATAGAGCTATGACCTCACCAAACCCGTATTCTGATCAGATAATGTGTTATGTTCAGCCAAGGCAACACGTGTAGTGTTCGACTTGGATATGTGAAGATGTATGTAAAGTGAATGACGGCAGGGTCGATCGACTGGCAGAAGGGGAGATAATACTTTGTTTGGATGTTGGTTTCAATACTGATTTTCTGATATATAGAATCTAAGACATCCGCACATCAATATATATATATATATATATATATACAACTTCATACACACACATGATAATATGGCAAGTTTAGATTTCATTGCAAAATTAAATATCTCTTCACACACGTGTATTCATAATATTTTCTAAGAGTCTTTTGTGTTTGCAGTTCGAAACATTGTTTTATCATACTTTATTCAGAAGTACACATGTAGCATGTCTATATTATATGCTTGCTTACATGTAGTCAACAAATACTGATTGTTAAGTTATCGCGTTGTAAACGATGGTTACAGTTAACAGTTGGAGAAAGCGTGTTATGTATAATATAGACGGCTCCTGAAGTCATCCAAATACTTCTTAAGACTCACAAAGCAGAGGAACAAATTTTGGCAATAATTATTAAAATACTGGTGAATACTGTCGATGAGGTTCCTCACTGAAGAAACGATCATGTGTTGAATACATCTTCCCCATGAGGTCAGACATTTTTTATTCCCTGACCAACAGATCCGCTGTGGAATTTCCGAAAAAGTGGATTTGCCAGGAGTTTTTGTTTTCCACGGAAACAGTTCCAAAACAGTTAACAATATTTTCACAATTCTGAAAGTTTATCATTTTTATCCCTGCTGATTTCTTTCGAGGCAGTGCCTACAAATTACCATTTATCAATGTAGATTATTTTATAAAATGTAACATGAAAACATGTTTTTTTGTCCAGTCTCCTGTATCACCAAATCCGATTGGTCCATGCCGCTTCCTTTGTGCCATTCAGGCTTTCTCATTGGTTCTTAGAGGTCTGAAATGTGATGGTCTCCACCCCATTTCCTGCCAAGATCCAAGTAGATCTATTCACTAATGGGCAACTCTTGTAACTACTGTTAGTCTATACTTCTACAGCATTTGTGCACAGCTGGGTATTAAAGAGATGGTCAAATCTTTCCCATTTCTGAATCACAATTTCGGTGGGAAGTGATGGAATTATCAGAGATGTTCATTACTATAGTCTGTCCATTTTAATTAGTCGTCTAATTTGGAGCTTGTCAAAAATCAATAATTAATACTGCATCATTTTTCTTTTCTTCCATCGTGTAAAACAAACTTAACTCTACAAAATGACCATCATTACTCAGCGATATCTAAAATATATCGCGCTTCAAATAACTTTGTAATTCTCTCCATATAAAACTCCAGTACAGTTGTTTCATGTACCGGGACTCCATTACATTGGGAGACCTCATAATGTATTTGTGTTCACTGGGACAAAGGTCAACAATGCTGTGTTCGGTCATTGAGGTGTGTGCGGTTTATCATTCGGCAATTTCACTGGGCATAGGATATGAGCGACACTTCCATAGACCGCCTGTTATTATCTTATACGGCATCAATGACCTTTGTGCCAATGAAAATGAATACATTATGACGTCTCCCTATGTAACTGAGGCCCAGTACATGAAACAACTGTACTGGAGTTTTATATGGAGAGAAATACAAAGTTATTTGAAGCGTGATCTAATATCGAGATCACAGAGAAATGGTACTCATTTTGTAGAGTTCAGTTTGTTCTACAAGCTGCAAAAATAAAAATTTAGGCAGAGTTAATTATTGATTTTTGACAAGCTCCAAAGTAGACAACTAATTAAAATGGACAGACTTTAAAACTATACCATAACAATACCTGAGTGGTCAGTTAATACAGATTTGTGTGGAATGTGCTGCCATTGAAGTTAATCCACTAACACAATGTTGTCAGTTACACAGTCACCTACGGTGCTTAAAGCTGTTCTGCCATTTATGGTAATATATCACATGGTAAAACACAGAAGTTCTTAAAACATGCATACATACACAGCACACGTAAATATAAGGACAAGTAAAATAAGAATGATGGTTCAAGGTTTTTTTAATGAGGCAGGCAGGTGGTATTTAGTGCAGTGAAACCAGTGAGTAGTAGGGATTAACGTCATTTTTAACCTTGTTTCAGTCATATCACGACAGTGCCTACATGTGCCAGAACACGAGAGTGCTCACAGTTCCTATTAACCTGGACACTGATCAGCTCAGCCAGTAGAGTACCCGGTCACTCAGCGTTAAGCTCGGTCAATACTTGGATGGGTGACCGGGTGCTGTACTGGCTGGGCTGATCAGTGTCCAGGGTAATAGGAACTATGAGTACTCTCGTGTTCTGGCACATGAAGGCATCATCATGATATGACGGAAACAAGGTTGAAAACGACGTTAAACCCCACTACTCACTCACTCCCTGTGAATACCGACACCTGGGTAAACTGTCAAACCTCCAAATACTGCATGGGTAACCGACACAAATGATCCTCCAGTCTTTTAAGATCTTTCCCCCTAGTTGTAACTTGAATTTAGATACTCTCCTTTTAAAATTTCTGACTGCACAAAATTCTGTCCCTGCCTACCACATCAAACCTGTTGTCAGTTGAATATAGAAAAGCTCAACTGGACTAAACTTATTGTGCAATTCAAGGGGAACAACTGTGTTATTTCTCTTGATCTGCTCGTTCTTGACACAACATTTTGACTTTTTCTTGCCTAACTGAGGCAGCAGTTTGAAACCAATGCAGGAAACCTTGAGAACCATACTATAATACACCTGTACCGGAGTCACTCTTAGTCTATATGTTTACAATAAAACAGAAAAACAAATTGGCACCAGCAGAGAGATCACACTTACAAACAGAGAAATAAAAATAAAATCTTCATAAAAAAATAGTCCCTAATAAATAGAGGAGAATGTAATGGTGAGTTTTAGTTTTGCCGGACTACTTTATCAGCCAAGGTCATGGTAAGCATCATACCATAGCTGTCCAGACTTCTTCAAAGAGCTGAAATAAACAAAAGTTGTTAAATAAACTTTAAAGTAAATGAAGCAAATATCATCTTTGTATATACATTCATATAGTCATTGTTAGTACAGGACCTCATTTCAATCAATTATAGGTTTAGTCCAAAGAAAAAAATCGACCATAGAGGTCCATGTCCCCCGCTAGCAGCACCAGTTATGGTGGATTACATCCACCATAACTGGCACTGCTGCTGCGGGGGCCATGGACCTCTATGGTCGATTTTTTTTGGTCGATGATATCTCATATCATTGATGAAGAGTATGATTTGAAAATGGAGATATCGCTGATGAGCTTAACATAATCTAATACAGCGGATGGCACCCATATTGGATTATGCACATCCATAAAACATAATACATGACTGTCCTCTCACCAAGGTCAAGGGACTCTCCAAGTTTTAAGTAGATCAGTTGAATCGTACTCCAGCTATTGTCCGGAAAGATCAAAGTGTTTAAAATCCAATGAAATCCAGTATGGCTGATGGTGGCCATATTGGATTAAGCACGTCCTTGAAAAACAATCCTAATCCTCCTCTCAACAATGTCAAGGCACTCCCCAGGTATGAAGCAGATCGATTAAATCGTTCACGAGTTATTGTCCGGACAAGAAAATCTAAGATCCAACAGCTTATAATCCAATATGGCTGACGGCGGCCATATTGCATTATGCACATTGCTGAAAAAAATCTCAACCGTCCTCTCACCAATGGCAAGGCACTCCCCAAGTTTGAAGTAGATCAGTTAAATCGTACTCCAGTTATTGTCCGGACAAGATCAAACTGCTTAAAATCCAATGAAATCCAGTATGGCTGATGGTGGCCATATTGGATTAAGCACGTCCTTGAAAAACAATCCTAATCCTCCTCTCAACTATGTCAAGGCACTCCCCACATATGAAGTAGATCGGTTGTATCGTTGTCGAGTTATTGTCCGGACAAGATCCAACTGCCTGTAATCCAATATGGTTGACGGCGGCCATATTAGATTACGCACATTGCTGAAAAACAATCCCAACCATCCTCTCACCAATGTCAAGGCACGCCCCAAGTTTGAAGTTG
>JAVTVY010007971.1:0-43776 GCA_036873755.1 Hanleya hanleyi
AAACGTTATCGCCCTTACTTGGAAACTTTTTCGACCGCACCACGAAACAGCACCCCCTTGAAACCTTGTATAGTTTTGTGGGTGAAACTTACCGC
Organism: Hanleya hanleyi; assembly: GCA_036873755.1. Taxonomy (NCBI): domain Eukaryota; kingdom Metazoa; phylum Mollusca; class Polyplacophora; order Lepidopleurida; family Hanleyidae; genus Hanleya; species Hanleya hanleyi. The sequence continues at coordinate 96 of JAVTVY010007971.1, forward strand.
ACGCTCGAGAAAACACGGGGAATCCGACAGCTGACGACATCACCCACGCTGGCGACTTTATCATTCGAAATCACGCCCTCGATCGCGAGAACAACGCGGAAATACCGGAAGTGTCCCGATTTACGTACTGTCCCGATTTTGACTTGAAATCGCTGTACCTATGTAAAATAATCTGTTGAACACGTTGGATCCGTTTTCGCTATTCTGGATCCAACATTTTGGTATTGCCGACAAACACGTGTGGTGGCAGAAATGAAAAGCGATTGACGCTGTCTTCATCATGCAGCAGATCCTCGTCTATTGAACAAAACCCCTTCAGATGTACAATGTAAGTGTGAGTCAAGATGCTAACAAAAACGTTGCCTGGCCTGTACCAAAGCCTATTTAGGACAACCCCACAAAATATTCGGCTTCCTGTCATTTTTTAAAACGTTGTTAGGAAACAAAATTTTGTGATGAAATTTCACTGAAATCATTTGCTGAAGAATTCCACGAACAATTCTTCTGTAAGCATCCATGCAGTGTTTCCACAGACCTACATGAATGTAGAGTGAGTGGAATTTTGGAATAATGAATTTCCCTGTAGAATTTTGTCAAAATAAAAGTGGAAGAGGGGTTCAACAGGTTGGGAAAAATACCTTGATCGAGGTATTATACCTTGATCGGGGTATAATACCTTGGTCGAGGTATTAGCCTATACCTCGATTGGGGTATAGGGCTATGTCAACTTCAGTTTTTATATATTTATGGAAAATGTGGACATTCACACATATGCCGGACTGCATGAATCTTTTCAGAGCATCTATTGTTTCATTATTCCATGATTTTCACGGCAACGTATTGCTTCATTTTATGCGACTAATCATTCAAATTAGCCACTTCAATATTTCAAAAATGTAACATGGCTTCAAATGACCTATTCGGTGAAATTTATTCTGTAAATGAAAATAGCATGGGGTGGCATACTTCCATATCAAGGTCATGCACAAATTGCAGGATTTGAGAGGCAATGCCTAGTTAATAAATCAAGTTTAACTGATAGATACATAATCTAAACGGCTAGCATGTGCACATAAAAAACAGATCTCTGCTCTGGGTATTATGACCCTGCCAAATGTATGCATGCTAGGAGATTGTGCATTGCATCAGACAATTTAATCTAATTTATTCATCAGTCAGTGCATCTACATTCATGCAACATGGATATATGACTTTGAGATGGAAGTATGCCATCACATGCCATTTTCATTTACATAATAAATTTCACCGAATATGTCATTTGAAGCCAGGTTTCATTTTTGAAATATTAGAGTGGCTAATTTGACGGATTAGTCGCATAAAACAAAGCAATAAGTTGCTGTAAAAATCGTGGAACAATGAAGCCATAGATGTTGTTGAAAGATCCATACAGTCCAGGGTATGTGTGGATGTCCACATTTTCCATAAATTGACAAAAACTGAAGTTGACATAGCCCTATACCCCAATCGAGGTATAGGCCTATACCTCGATCGAGGTATAATACCCCGATAAAGGTATAATACCTCGATCAAGGTATTTTCCCCAACCTGTTCAAAGCAGACCAGAAATTCACATTCACACATCCCACTGTCATAATGTATGGTCCATCTGGGTTCGTGATACACCAAAAATAGCAGCCAGAAACACTTACTTGCATTCCAAATACAGCCGAGAAAATCCCAGTCAAGAAATGTAAACATCTCCACCATGTTGGTACAATTATTATACTCGCCCTCGGATTGAATGGTCTGTTATTAACCCTGTGATTTTGTAATTTTAAATCAAAATACATAGACCTTTAAATTTCCATCAACAGCTATCTTGAATTCCACATTATCAAATACCAAAAATGAATAGAACAGAATTTCAACTGAACTGTTTGTGGGGAAACACATCCTTAGGTGAGGGGGATGGATATAGTTTTCGGAAAAGCCCTTGTACCAATATGGTGGAGATGTTTACATTTCTTGACTGGGATTTTCTCGGCTGTATTTGGAATGCAAGTAAGTGTTTCTGGCTGCTATTTTTGGTGTATCACGAACCCGGATGGACCATACTTGACAATGGGATTTAGGGATGCGTGTATATGAATTTCTGGTCTGCTTTCTGATGTTTAATTTTCGTCAGTGAAGCGCCTTGAGTCCTGTTACTTGACTATGATTCTACCTGCTGTACACGGGAGATAATCAATTACTTCTTCGATAAATAATAAAAATAAGTCCATTAAAGTGATTTTAAGTAGTTTGGGTTTAGATTTAGCCGAAATTTAAAATGGTTTGACAGTATTTGGGTGCGTGAGTTTGGGCGCAGACACCGGTATCAAAACCCGTCCGGATTACTCTGTGGTAATAACAACTGATTATCATATAATAGCGAGCATTTGACCAGCAAAAACTTTTTAAAACTACAACCCTCTAAAACCAGTTTGATAGATTATCACTGTTTTATAAAAATTAGGAAAATTACTGCCTGGTTGTTGTTGTTGTTGTTGTGTTCACTTTTTTAACTTCAACATGCTGCCGTCCAGTACACTTCATTTACCTTTCCGTTTAATACATCAAACAAGCTGCACACACTTCTCACGACGCACCCCTTACCATTTGTAAATTATTTAAAAAACTAGTGTAATCTAAATTCGACGAATGACCGAAAAGGTTTCAACAGTTAAAATAATTTTTGGTGCCATGCTGTTTCATCGCGCCACAACACTGCCTGGGTGATGAAAAACCATAACTGCTACAAAAGTTGGAATTCAGTATTATGTAATGCGAGATCCATCTAACAATTCAGCCCATGGTGATGGTCTGCGAGATCTCCGACAGAATACCAGTTTGCAAAGACGACGAGCATGCCCAAAAGAGTGGCATCGGAACCATTCCTTCGTACAACCGGAAACACCAATCAGCACTGTGCAAATTTTGTCGATTTTTGCCTGATGCGGCATAGTTCAAGTTCGGTTCGTAATTTCCCCCTTTGAGAGAGGCACCTCCTTACGGAGTGCATATTAATATACAATCAATTAGGAACCACTCAACATTTTATAGCTCAACTATCGTGCTGTGAAGTGAACATTTATTATACAATTCTACAATTGGACGAACTACTATCCTGAAAGTACATTTATACAATTCTACAATTTGGACGAACTGCCATCAAAGTGCTGTGATAGTTTAACCATGTGAGCTTCCTAGCGGTGTATGCGATGTACTACTGTGAGTGAATTTATATAGCGGTCACTGAAAGACACCCAAGTACTTTATTCCCCAAGTGCCTCCGCTGGCGAAGGTCTAGCGTAGCAACTAGTTCCACCATCAGTCCATTTTACCCTGGACACCGAATCAGTCCAGCGCCTTGTGAATAGACGAGTATATATGTAAGCGGTCACTGGCGAGGCGCGAACCCACGCCAGCTGTAGCACTCCGGATCAGAGTCAAACACCCTAACCACTCGGCCACGACACGCTCAGCTAATCTGTATTCGCCAACGTGAACACTTTTCGCACATTCTCATTAACTAGAATAACGGTGCTCTCATCCGCTCGACCCTCAACACTTTACCAAATTCATTAAAGAATACATCTACATCGGCAACGAGAGGAGTTATCCACTGAAGTTCCACTACTGTGACACTCTCGATTGGCAGAGAATGAGGGCAACTCCCCCATAAACTCATCAATGCCCATAAGATCACACCATACAAATCAGTCAACGCAACAGTTGAACCGTGAAACATTCACAGAAATTCGACGTTTGCCTAAACGCTTCCACTTCTTCCAGCCAAGTTTCTGCTCAGTCAACAAATCAACAAAAGACACATACAAGAAATCAGTCTCATTTTCAGTCAAGGATACTTTCCAGACCATCAGTATAAACAGTGATGTCTGATAGATTGAATGACACCATGTAGCCAGAATTTGATGTCCCTATTCGAATTATTCCAACTCTGCAAAACCTTGACCTTTGGAAACACAATTGGTAATATTCCCTACTTTCGATCTGTAATAACAGGCATGGTCGAAGCTTTATTTAGGTGGCTCTCTGATACAATGTTCGAGTTTATCAATTGAAATGTATTGAAGTTCCACATACATTGTTGCGAAGTTTATTCTAGATTGTATTCTATGTGATTACATTTTGCACTTTCCAGGAGTAACAGCAAACACAGTAAATATTTGGGTAAGTAAAGTACGGTAGATGTTTGTAGATACATCTTTCTAATTCCCAGAGGTAACAATACACATCTGGATACTTTGTTCCATGTTTGTAGATACATTGTTGTGGTTTCCAGGAGTTACAATAAATATCTGGGTACTTTATGGTTCTATTTTTTCATATGTTTCGCATTTATAAACACGCATCAATATTTAAAAAAATAACCCCTCATACCTGAATCCATTTGACTTTCTAGTTCCAAGTGGAGTATGTACATGTATTTGTAGATACTCTGTAAAAGTGTCCATGGTGTGAAATATCGATGCTTTTCCCAGCAATTTTATTATATTAACTTTTTCCTTGAGTGAAAATCCATGATTTCATAAGCTTTTCTTACTGTCCCTTGTTATCGGTATATGCTGTACGGTGTATGTTATATTCGAGGCTGACAGTTTAACATGAGGGAATTGTTTTCGGTTCTGAATACTGTTTTGGTAATATAAACATCCTGTCCAATGACCTGTAGGGTCAAGCATTGTCAGTTAACTTCTGTGAGAAAGTATATTTGACTGTATTTCCAGTAGGCGTCAGATTCGATCTTCGGTATTCAGCTATATGATTTAACGGCGTGGATAAGTACAATGCACTAACATGTACCCGGTGGAACCCAAACTTTGAGTTCTGTGTTTTGGTTTGGTGACAATTCGATTGTCCCATTGTCATAAAGTCTGATGAGTTGTTATGTACCCATTGTTAGGACAGTATAAAAGAGAATGTTTGACGGTTTCCAGTTTACAGTTTAAGATCTACTGTCATTGCCATTGGTACAGCGTCACAATTGTGTAAGCTGAAATGAAGTACGTACAGTAAAAGCTATCTACAGCAATGTGTGTTCTGTTGTCATCCATTTTAAGTCCGGAGAAAACCACTGGTCGGACCGGAGTCTTCTGAATGGGTTTATGTAATTTCACCCGGGAATATCGGCGCCCCATACAAGCCCACTTTCCGTCGAGAGTTCCCGCAAATTAAATTGGCGAGCTTGCCAGGATAAAAAAAAATTTCCGGATGCCACAGGAACATTGGTTGATGAACAGCGGAATCTTTAAATTTTCACGTCTGAAGTTTCCAGCCTTATTTGACGCTGTACCGGTGGGATAATTTACTGCAAGATGGTGAGTCGACAGCCACAATGCGGTGGTGGTAGCCTCGCCTCCATTCGCGAGGACCCGTCCAAGAGCTATGGACAGTCTTTGATGACCCGTTTCGTTGAGTGACCATCGGTTCCTGGACCCTCCGTCTTCTTTCTTCCTTCTTCTGCGGTCGGTGCGGAGAGCCCATGGTCCTTCGTCGCTTTATTCCAGACTGGTGGAATGGTCGTCATCTTCCCTCTTCCTTCTTTCTTCTTCTGCTGTCGGTGCGGCGGGCTATTTCCTTCATTACGCGGAAATCTTGACTGATCTCGTCTGTGAGGCCGGGATGCATTTGTTTTCCAGACTGATGTCCATTGACCTCCACGTTCTGTAATCCAGGCGCCTCAGAGTTGTTCTCCGGACCCCATCTTTTCTTCAATGCCAGACTCGAGAACATGTTTGGTTCCAGTGCTTTGACCATAATGGCGTTTGCAATCTTCTTCAGTTCTTCCTCGTAGGAGATCTCCTTGAACTGCCTTGTAATTTTGACCGGATGGAATTCCGGAATTGTGTCCACAACTGCCGTGAGTGATGTCAATCTTCATGATGAGATTTCGACCCAAAGACTGTTCCTTCCTATAACAGCGACATGTTTCTTCACTTCCTTGGTGACGTGACAGCGTGTGCCAGAAACCTCTGGAACGAGTCGATTCCGTGGAAACAATATCTACAGGTATAGTTTGATTCGTTCTACTTAACAGAGCCTTGTAAATGGCCATAGTGATTGAAAACATAACTGTGTTGTGATATATTCTCTGCCTGGACTTCCCTGAACTTTCTGTCTGACGTTGTGAAGTTCCCACTGATTGACAATAGTGCGTGTGATGAACAGTGTGTAATTTACAGAACTGGATCATGCCTAACGAACTCAAAATGTCTTACGGAAGAACTTGATGCTAAAGGTCACATACCGTACAGACATGTATCCACATGGGATTTCTCGACTCTCTATACTACAATCCCTCATCAGGACCTTATTGGCCGTCTAAGTTCATTAATAGTATCTGTGTTCAAGAAAACTGATCGTAGATATATTAATGTCGGAAGCCATAAAGCATTCTTTAGCTCGACTACATACAGGAGATATCATTCATGGGATGTTTCTTTGTTTATAGAGTTGCTTGAATTTCTCATTAAAAATATCTATTTGAAATTTGGCAACACAATATATCAGCAGCATATAGGTATTCCAATGGGTACTAATTGTGCACCCCTGTTGGCTGACCTGTATCTGTTATCTTATGAATATGACTATATGCAGGCGCTTTCAAAAACCGATCCATTCAAATTACAACACATATAAGGGAAATGGGAAGAGGTGCCGACATACTGACTGCGTCACATGACTTCACAGAATAATTTTCTGGTTAACCTATTCTAAAGCACACACCAAGAATCTAACGATTCGTGGTATGTGTTGTATCTCAGGTACGCTTTTATTGTACCTGTTCATGTGGCAACTTGGATGATATGACCACACGGCCCCTAGCACCGGCATAAGCGGTATTAGATACAAATCTAGAGAGCTATGATGGAAATGCTCTGACAACTCGTATACTGGTAATTGGTGAGCTGTTTCGCTGTGACAACTCGTACATTGGAGATTGGTGAGCTGTATAGCCCGTTCCTTCTCATTCACCAAACGCTATATAGACGATCTACTCGCTGCGGATAATCGCTATATAAATGATGCAGTGAAGGATATATATCCACCTTCACTGGATTTGAAGGAAACTACAGATAGCCCTACAGGCACATCATATTTTTTGATATTTTTGGAACATCATGATGTCTTGCCGGCATCATTGAAAACTGTTGACCGCTTCTCTCTTGCAGGAAACAAGCCTATGTTTATGTATACTATGATTGTCTTTTTGAATTTGGTGCTAATACTGTTATATGGAATATGGAATAGGTCTTTGGATTATGGTTGCGAATATTCTCTAATGGACGACGGCTGAATTATGGATGACGGACTAGACGCTTGTAATTTTAACCTGTGTATGGCTGGATTCTGCTGGTGGACAAGTTGTCCCCGAGGCCGGACCCCTGCACACCCAACACTCATAATGGAAAGAAATAATATTAAGACAGACCCGAGGAACCTTATGGCAGGTTTCTCGGCCGAGTCTCTAATAGTTCGAAATGCACTAAGACCTTTTTCAATCCAAATGACAGATATATTTCTGACAGCAAAGCAAGGCCACGACATCAAACCTTGTAATATTGCGCTTGATGATTGTTTAGCACAGAATTCTACATGTAATAATTTCAAAATTTCCAAGTGTGGACATCGTGGATGTCTCACGTGTCCACTCTTTAATATTTCAGCTTCATTTAGTTCGGCGTTAACTGGTAACTCATATTCTGTTAACTCGTATGTTGATCTTAGTTGTTCTACTACAAACTGTATTTATTTAGTTTCCTGTAAGAAGTGTGGTCAACAGTATGTTGGCAAGACCACCCAAAGACTCCATCTTAGGGTGAACGGTCACAGAAAATCCGTTAGGAAAAAGCAATTGCTTATAGGTAAACATTTTTCTGGGCCCGACCATGGCTGGGATAACTTTAGGATTCAGATCATAGACGTCGTCTATCCATCTACTAAGGATTCCCCCTTTGGATTTGAGAGAAAAATCCGAGAGCGGGAATTATTCTGGATGCTAGAACTTGGGTCAGTGTTTCCGTTTGGTTTAAATGATAATGTCAGTGGATTTGGCAATGCTACAAACCGCCGTTCAAATATATCCAACATTACCCAAATATTTAAACCCCATCAACGGAGACAACGCAGCCATGGTTGACGAAAGTTTAATAGTTCGATGATTCACGATCATATCACTTTAAATGAGGGTTTAACTAACACACCGATAGTTTACATAGCTTACGTACAGTTCTGTATGTGTTACCCCTGAGAGCTCAAATAGCTAGAGATATACAACAATCTTCGTCTTCAGAAAATATAATACCACCAAAAATCAGTAAAGTATGTCAAGATATAGCGTATTTTCGGTTGTATCGTCCAGTGAACATAATCGAAACATCTCAAGATCGGCTTTTCTTGAAACTCAACTACTTAGATAAAGGACTGGATATCATTAATTTACCTCGAATCCTGAATGATCCAGAGGTACGCAACGCTGAACCAAACTATTTTAAGTTCACAGAACCTCCTTGCATTTCATATAAGTATACTAAATCTATAGCCACCAAAATATTCAATTACTCCAATGCTGTCAAGGAGTTTGACTGGAACTTATACACACCAGGAGGCTATAGTTGTGATTGTGAATCGTCGAACTTTATCTATACACCATGTAAACATGTTGTGGCTGGTGACCTTGATGTGGTGAGTGATAAGGATCTGAAATTACTCCTGATGAAAGGACCTAAATATAGAGAGCGAAGAAGAATAAATCTGAAGGCCGACCAGAAGATAGTCCTGTCTGCATTGGAACAGTACGTTATTGATTGGTCTAAGCGAGAACAAGTTGAACCTACAGTACTCGCTGATTGGCTGGACCTCACCAAGAGCAAGGTCGTTGAAACAATCCGCCATATTGACAAAAGTACTCTTCCCCAAGCAAAACAAGTACTGAGAAACCTCAATTCGCAAGAAGTTCTAGCAAATCTCCAGAGTAAATTCGTCATAGTCCCAGCAGACAAAGCTCCGAATAATATAATATTCATATGTAAATATTACTATTACCAGGTGCTGGTTAAAGAATTGAGTGTAGACATATCTTCATCAAATACGTGTACTTACTCCCAAACTGCATTTACTCTGGAAGATTTATTCAACAATCACAAAAAGTTTCTCAGCGAAAGAGGTATTTTTCTTCCAACCAATCATAACGACATACCAAAACTATACTGGACTCCCAAAATGCATAAATCACCATACAAAGCTAGATTCATAGCTGGTTCTAGAAGCTTCTTTCAACCCTATTGACGAGGGCCCTTCAGGAGGTAAAAGCATTTTGGGAAAGGTATTGCGCCACTATTTCTAAGAACTCTGGCGTTGAATGTATGTGGATATTGAAAAACTCGAAATGTCTTACGGAAGAACTTGATGCTAAAGGTCACATACCGTACAGACATGTATCCACATGGGATTTCTCGACTCTCTATACTACAATCCCTCATCAGGACCTTATTGGCCGTCTAAGTTCATTAATAGTATCTGTGTTCAAGAAAACTGATCGTAGATATATTAATGTCGGAAGCCATAAAGCATTCTTTAGCTCGACTACATACAGAAGATATCATTCATGGGATGATTCTTTGTTTATAGAGTTGCTTGAATTTCTCATTAAAAATATCTATGTGAAATTTGGCAACACAATATATCAGCAGCATATAGGTATTCCAATGGGTACTAATTGTGCACCCTGTTGGCTGACCTGTATCTGTTCTCTTATGAATATGACTATATGCAGGCGCTTTCAAAACCGATCCATTCAAAGCCCGTTCCTTCTCATTCACCAAACTCTATATAGACGATCTACTCGCTGTGGATAATCGCTATATAAATGATGCAGTGAAGGATATATATCCACCTTCACTGGATTTGAAGGAAACTACAGATAGCCCTACAGGCACATCATATTTAGATCTATATCTCTATAAAAATGAAGCGGGCATTCTCTCTCGTCGACTTATGACAAAAGAGATGATTACAATTTCGACATCGTAAACTATCCCTTTCTGGACAGTAATATTCCAGTGGGACCTGCATATGGCGTATACATATCTCGCTTAGTAGCATTTGCTAGATCCTGTGTTAAATGTGACGATTTTAATCAACGTCACAAAACATTGTTGCAGAAACTTATAATACAGGGCTATTCCACCAGCGCCTCCACTCAAAGAGTCTCAAATTTGGCGATACATATCGCATGCTGATAGCAAAATACGAACGTAGCGTGCCAGATCTATGGCGCTACGTTTCGTAACTTGTGTCTAATTCCGCTTAACCCGGGGCTAGGGGCCGTATGAACCCATGTACTTCAAGATCCTCATGGTACTCATATGAACAGCCACAATCAAAGCGTGACTGAGATACATCATTCTTTAGATGACGACTTTACAACGAATATTATGGATTAAAAATACTGATCAGCGATACGGATTTGATATTTTTGAACATCATGATGTCTTGCCGGCATCATTGAAAACTGTTGACCGCTTCTCTCTTGCAGGAAACAAGCCTATGTTATGTATACTATGATTGTCTTTTTGAATTTGGTGCTAATACTGTTATATGGAATATGGAATAGGTCTTTGGATTATGGACGCGGATATTCTCTAATGGACGACGGCTGGATTATGAATGACGGACTAGACGCTTGTAACACTAGTCCAGGCGGATGCTCCCTCACATATGCTTCACATTGATACCTCACTCGACTCCATCGGACCATTAGTGGCCTACCAAGACCCCAAAACGTCTATTTCCATACCCTTTTCCCACAATTCCCTGTTTGCTCATGCGCAGAATGTTGAAAACGAAAGACACACTAGTCCAGGCGGATGCTCCCTCACGAGAGCTTCAAAATATAACCTCATACGACAGCATAGGATCATTAGGGGCTCACCTAGACCCCAAAACGTCTATTTCCATACCCTTTTCCCACAATTCCCTGTCTGCGCATGCGCAGAATGTTGAAAACGACACACTAGTCCAGATGGATGCTCCCTCACGAATGCTTCACATTGATACCTCATTCGATCCAATCGGCCCACTAGTGCCCCACCTAGACCCCAAAACGTCTATTTCCATACCCTTTACCCACAATTCCCTGTCTGCGCACGCGCAGAATGTTGACAACGAACGATACACTAGTCCAGGTGGATGCTCCCTCACGTATGCTTCACATTGATACTTCACTTGACCCAATCGGCCCACTAGTGGCCCACCTAGCCCCCAAAACGTCTATTTCCATATCCTTTCTCTACTGAGCATGCGCAGAATGACATCAGCTCCACGTCACACCCAGCCCGTTGGATACTCCCTCACGTATGCTTCATATTGATACCTCACTCGACCCAATCGGTCCACTAGCGGTCCCTACAGATTGCCGAACATTCTCACGAAAACCCACGTATTTTGGACTACTTTCGGTCCGCGGAGGCAGATCGCCTCACCGCCAGACTGCATCACCACGGAGGAATACATGCCCCCAAGGTCACGCCCGATTCATCCAGACCGGAAGTGACGTCATATCTGTGCACAACACTCCTGCGCACACCGTCCCATGACCGCCCCTTTTTTTCTCGCGCATGCGCAGTGAGGCGCCATTAACACGAAATCCCCTTTGTATACTACTGGCGTACATGTGAAGAATTGTTAAATAAATATAAAAATCCGACTGAGAATAGAAGTAACAACACTGACGAAATCAGCAGAATATATGCGCGACTTCCATATCTAGGCACGACCTCCATATCTAGGCAAACAAGGAGAAAGTATTGTCAATAAATGTGTTATAAAGTAAAACGGCTATTAACAGGTGCCGCCAACTTTCTCACCTCACTTTCTAAAATAAAAAAAACTTTTTTAATACTCAGAAAGTTTTCTCTGTTGTTTCATACAAAGATTTTATTCGTGGAAAACTGATCAGCTATGAGTTGAGCTGTCCATAATGTGATGTAAATTACATTAGCAAAACTGAATGTTGTCTCTTTACAAGATTAGGAGAACACAGCAGAGGCAACAGCGAGATTCAGTCAAATGTCTTGAGACGTTCAAGTTTCCAAAACATACGATCTTATGGCTGTACCAGATCGTGCAGATAAAAGACACCAATTTGCTCTGTCCCCTCAAGCACTGAAAACTATCACCACGACGCAAAAACTACTCTAACAAAACTGTAAAGTGTTTTCATTTGTTTTTTGACAGTAAAATAACGTTTTTTATTTTTATTTTTATTTTTTATTTTTTTCATTTGACGGAGGACCAGGCGAGCACCAGTATTCTACAAAATAGACATACGATTCTATATTGACCCACCTCTTGTTGACCCACTGAATAGCTCATCATAATACATAATCAAAGTCACTCCGAGTAACCTAACAAGTCGACAGTCTCAAGTGTTCAACAATTTTGTTTTGTTATCTCCAGGAGAAATGTGTTTTACTGTACTTTTCTGAAGACATTTCTCCTGAATATGACAAAATAAACTGTTGGAAATTTGAGACTGTCAACATGTGACGTTATTCGGAGTGACTTTGTTTATACATTCGATATTAATTAGGCATATAAACAGTGAGTCACCCTGTCAATAGGAGGTATATATTAATTTTGATTCACAGTGTTACCACCCCAAATGCAAGTGGGCATATGACAAACACAGGGTATTTCTCGAGGACTATAACCGTAGTCTCACCTTGTAAATACAATTTCGGTGAATTAGCTACACCGCCTCCTATTCAATACTTCATAAGAGACTTGTTTGTAACCCTGATGAGGATTACTTTGGCAGTCATTCATCGCCACGACTCACCCCATCCTTATCTAACTACCGGTCCAAAGATATACAAACAACTTGCACGAAATATCGCATGTACGACCTTTTATAACACATTGGAGAGTGATCGAATCCACATCCCTCACTCGTCTGGATCAAGGGCATGTGATGCAACAAAATCGTGGATTCACGCTGGATATGATCAAGGGCATGTGGTGCAACAAAATCGTGGATTCACGCTGGATATGCAATTATTACTTCTCTTAATTGAATGTTCTTCAAACTAGTAGTAGTGACCATGTACGACTGGTAAATGTGTTAACATTTCGGCATCATGTTACCAAAGCGTTAGGTACCCACTCCGTTTACAGGTAGTTATATCCAGATAAGATACGTTTACGGTTGACTACTATCATAGTGATATATTTCGTTTGTCCACAAAAAAACCCTCAAAATGAGAACAGGATAAAAATATTGATGCCAGTGAACTTTATTTTCTGTGCAAATATTTCAATTACAGATATGTCCTCGATAGTAGGTGTGGATGCTTCGTGTTGGAGGGAATGTCCATTGTTCTTGAACATATTATAATAGATACATATCACATTCTTCGTTTATGCATATTGCGCGAAAACGGCTGACAGTTCATTAAACAGGAATGCATGGAATTACACCCTCCTACAATAGTTCTGAAATGTTGGTGGGAGCCGCTCAAATAATGTACAGCTTTTGCTAACGTCATTGAAATATGTGCCCAGGGCGCACAGTAGCGCAGAATCAATAGTCGTGATTTGTCCCAGTCTACACTCGAAATATCTACGGCAGTTCTGGTCAAAGAAGTCCATATGTCGGCCTTGATTATTACCGCGACAGGCAATATTGGTAGTAGGAGGCGGTGTAGCTGAGGAAAGGAGGGAAAAGTCAATGAAAATCGCTAAATATTTCACACAAACCTTATGGAAGCTCTCACATTTTATTATTTACTATCCGTATCTAACAATTTAAAACGAAAATTGATATGAAAAGCTAGAAATTCCATTAGTGAAAATCAGTTAATCAGTTAATCAGTTAATCAGTTGTGTCGATTTTGTGAAAGAATTGTTAGTTTACAGCGATGAATATTCAACCTTTTTCATATTCATTGCCAAACTATATACAAAAAATGTTTGGAAAATGTGTCAGTTATTTGGAGTATACTCCTTGTATGCTGTGATCAGAATGATGCCTCCACCATAGATAAAGGGCTCCATTGTAGCCACGCAATCATTTTACTTTCCCTACAAGTTCTGGAACGCCTGGATCGCCATATATCAAAAGCAGTTTGGTGTATTGCTGCTGAAGAATCAGTGGTATATTAAGATATACTTACTTGCACCGACACATCTTTCATAATCAGCAGTGGAGAGTTGGTCGGGTGGATCACACCTGAAGCTCAGCTCGTTGTAGTATGTACCCGCCACACAATCCACTTGCCTGGGGACACCGAGCTGACATTGGTAGTACTTTGTACAATCGTTAGGGTCTGCCAGTTGGCCAAAGGGCACTGAAGGGGGGCACTGGACAATTGCTGGAATGCAAGAAGGTTGTGTAGGTCTTCACAGGATATTCTGTTTTTCTCGCAAGCTTTGTCACAGTAAATCAAAACATTACGCTCTACTAGATATATGATACAGTTCGAATACAAGCCCCAGATCCGACATTCAATAGACAGCCGTTGCCCATAACAATGTTCCATATTTTCCAAGCATGTATTTTCCGTACAAATATATAAATACAATACAAGCTAGTTCCTTGATAGAGTGAAGATATCATCATGCTCCTGCCACCAAATCCGTACCAGTATCACTGACAAGCATTCTTTAACCTATCACTGACAAGCATTCTTTAACCTATCACTGACAAGCATTCTTTAACCTATCACTGACAAGCATTCTTTAACCTATCACTGACAAGCATTCTTTAACCTATCACTGACAAGCATTCTTTAACCTAACTGAATTTCAAGTTGTTTCTTAGAGTAAAATGTATGTCCGTAACCCTTTGATTGTGTCTGTTCATTTGGACACCATGAAGGCCGATCGTATTACATGGTGTACATACGCCCTATCAACTGGTTGATAGTAGCTACAAGATTTGAACTACATCGTAACTAATGCAGAAATATCCGTGTTCAATATGAACTCAGCCCCTCATGGTATAATTCTCTAGTACGATTAAATATACACTGTATATTCACGACATATGGGAGACACAAGTGTTATGCCTATACCTGGGATACCAATGAAATATAGCATACCAGAAGTCCATAAAACTAGAACTGTCCAACGACGTATGGTACCACTATTAAAAATAGTGCCGATCCCCTCTGCCAGAGAAGTGAATTGTTTTCAATATTTTTTCCAGTCTCTGTTGCGAGGAATAAGTGAAGGCCAGTGGTGGGTGATTGGAGTATGATATGTGTTTGGTTCCGCTGTGAGTTTGATTTTAACTCAAGGCCTAATAAGGAGTTGCTAAGAGGGACTATTTGGGTGCCTGTGCACCGCTTTCTGAAAGCAGAGAAAAAAGCCAAAATTGTGACGTCATTTGTACGAGCGCGCATAACTCAAAATTTCGATGGGCGACCCCCGTCAAGAAGCCTGTCCGGTTGTAGCACTTGAATAAATGTACTTCTTGCCGAAATATGGGAGTCTAGACTTAATTAATCAATCGGGGAGATGCAATTACGTTAGCAGCTTTTAACATTGCCGCCAATGTAAATTTTAATAGTGGTCTGGACCCAGTATCATCGACGGCATGTTATACGTATAAGCGCATCCAGTTGAAAACATTGCCCCCTAGCGGGAACTGGCGGACTACCAGGGGAGACAATTACGACGCAAATAGCCGCGAATGCAACTTCAGCATCCCGAGTCGAACTGCCGAATGAGGCGCAATGAATCATGTGAGTTTTGTGAGAGGCCCTGAGACTGCATATTAGTCGGGGGGCCTCTTTAGTCCCGTGGGAATTGCCTGTTAAACGTAGGCAACATTCAAATTATTGTTCCTATAGGGTAGGACAATAAAAAAATCCAGGTTGCCAGTTTTTCTCTCAACTCCTATTTGGAAAAATCCAAGATGGCCGCCAAGATGGTTGCCACCGATATAAACGTCCATAACTTTGCTTGGCAGGTGTCGCAATGACGGCGAAAGCACCTAAACATATATTTTTCTGACCAGTAAAGCTTCTTATACACATTTCTATGTGATATAGGATAAAATGTTTCAGATAAAAACTAAATTTCACAAAAAAGGTCATGTTCAATCCAAGATGGCGTCTAGTATGGCCGCATATTCCATAAAATTACAGATTACTTGCAACTTCCAGTATATGTTCAACGTTGTATGTACCGATAGTTTCTTCTACACATTTCTATGTGATATAGGATAAAAAGTCAAAATTTCACAAAAAGAGGTCATGTTTAATCCAAGATGACGTGTATTATGGCCACATATTCCATAAAATTACAGATTTACTTGCAACTTCCAGCATATGTTCAACGATGTATGTACCGATATAACAATTCTAGTTTGGACCTCTTGCAGATACAGGGTGAAGGGTTTTGCATACTCCGATAAGTTTGATATGTTTAAAATGGCATGACTGATTTCAATTATTGTGTCAGTTATATTCGGACAAGGGGGGAGGAAATAGAGGTGAGACCATCGAGAATACTTTTATATATCCGGACAAGAAGCCAATTGGAAACTAAAGCTTCCTCAATTCACACCTGGTCATATTGGCTTATTTTGCATCCTAATATGATAATTCCGGATAAATTCAAAATGGCTTCCATATAAGTTCTTAGGAAATCAAATTAACGTTTTTTATGATTTTCTTGCGATTGTTTTCTTCTCTTTCCTCAACTTATTTTAAAACCTGAAGCAACATGTCAAAATGAACCTTAAATTATCAGCTTGAAAAAGTTATATCTTCTCAAATGCGTACCTGGAGCTAACTGAAATCTCTTCAATTATACTTAAAACATGAAAAACGCTGTTCTCATACGATCCATCATGGCTGTTATTTTAAAGTTGTTGAGCTGAATACCATGCAAATGGACGCGGCATGGGCCCAAAATAATAAGCTATTATACGAGAAATAGCTTGGGTGTGAAAAATTTGTACTAGGAGCTAAAAATAAACTCTTAAATAAGAGACGTTTCAGACGTCCACCACGGCTGACATTTTGAATTTAACCATCATTTGTTGCTTTGAATACCTTGAAACTGGACTCAACATAGGCCCAACATAATAAGCTATGATGTGAACAAGCACTGTTGTGACAAATGTGGACTGGAAGCTAAACATAATCCCTTGGATTAAACAAACAACATGAGCATGATCTGCGAATTGCAGATGAACTCACATAGTCGCCATTTTGAATTTGTCCATCATTTTTTGTGCTGACGATTAAGCCAATGGATTGAGAACATGCCAAATATGACATACTATGATGTTATACAGCTCATTGTTTTATAATAAGCGCTTAAAAATAATACTTATATTATGAAAAACGCGAGTTTCGAACGATCCTCCAAGGTCGCTATTTTGAATTTTAACACCATTTGCTGCTCTGAATACCATGGAAATTGACTCAACATGGATCCAGGATAAAATCATGATGCGAAATAGCTTGGTTGTAAAACATTTGTACTATAAGCTAAAATAATCCCTTGGATTGGACTAACAAATTGAAAAAAAGCGTTTTCATGCTGAGGATGATGCAAATAGACTTAAAATATGCCCAAAATAATTTGTTCGGGATTTATATCACGATCTAAAAATAATCCATTAAATGAGACTAACAGCATGAAAAAATTCTGTCTCGGATTACCCCACTTGGCCGCCATTTTGAATTCACAATTATTCCATGCCCTGAAGATTAGAAAAACAGAGTGAGTGTGTAGTAGGGTTTAACGTCGTTTTCAAGCTTGTTTCAGTCATATCACAACGATGCGTACATGTGCCAGAATACGAGAATAGACCCAAAATGGACTAACATTTGTAAGCTACATGGTGTAAAACAGTTTGGTGTTGCAAGATTGATATTTTAACTGAAAATGTTGCTTTACAAGACGAACATAACAAAAAAGACGATTTCCATATGACCTCAAATGGCCACCATTTTTAAATTAGCCATTATTTTTGTGGCGAGGATAACGCAAGTAGATTTAAAGTAGACCAGAATGATCAGATATGATGTGAAGTATCAGTTTAACAAATGTGTATTGCAGGCTGAAATTATGTCACGATAAACCACGAGTGTCAAATGACCCCACATGGCCGCCAACTTGCATTGAACCATCATTTTTGCATTGTGGATTTTGCAAGTAGACTGAGATTGACCCAAAATGATGGGGTATGATGTGAATCTGCTCGTTTTGGACAAATTAGTAAATGGACCTAATTAGTTCCTAATGCCTGGAATATGACAATAACAAAAAAAGTGCCAGTCTCTTGTAAAACCCACATGGCCTCCGTTTTGAATTTATCAATTCTTTGCTCCGAGGATTATGCAAACCGACTCAAATGTACACAATATTATTGACTATGATGTCCAACAGAGGGGTTTCGACAAATTTGTACTCCTGAGATATACATGAAGCCTTAAACTAAGAAAAAACAATATTAATAAAAAAAACACATGACTTTGATGACCCCAGATGGCCGCCATTTTGGAATTACCCATATTATTTTGTACCTAGGAAAATGCGAGTTGTCTAGAACTGACCCGGATATATACATTTATATACAACATCAAGAACTTGTCGTTCTTCTTGTGTCCTCTATATGAAGATGCGGCGAAAAGGTTCGTAGAGAGGATATTTTAGGAACAATTGAGGTCAGATTGGATTTTAGCTTAAAATACTAAACATTGGTGTATTTGGACCACCAATACTTTCTTCGCACACAAAAATATTATCAGCTATCGTCTTTGGAGATAAAAACATCGGTTTATTTGTTGTAATCGACCTCAGAAAGATCTATACCACCAAAACTAGGGACGTTTGTATTCGCGGCAGCCATGTTAGCGGCCATCTTGGATTTCCCCATTACGAGTAGAGAGAAAAATGGGCAACATGGATTTTTTCATTCTACTACTATACAGTAAAAGTAATATCAATGTTGTCCACTTTTAATACGCATTTCCCACAAGACCCCATGTTTGCTACACGGGCCCCCGGACTTTATCACTAAAAATCATCAAAATCGCGGCTCACCTATGTTAACTCCTTTTGGCGATGTTGGGTTGATTTATTTGTACTTCGAAGGACACAAAATATCTGTTGACTGTTAGTTACCAACAATGGTAACAATAGTAATTGATTTTGAGCATACCAATGTACCAAGTCAATCCCTTCCCAAACTCCGCAAACTTACGGGCTGGTGTTGTCGGCTGTAGTGCAGAGCAGCGAGCTTTGTCACTGGGTGTCATGTCATCAAACAGACTGCATGCCTGTAGCAAGGTGCTGTAATATAGGCCAGCTTGACATCTCTGGATATAGGGCACGCCATTAACACACCAATAGAACTGAGAGCAGTTCATACCGTCCCTCATGAATCCGACTGGGACCTGGGGTGGACAGAACACATCTGGATCTGTGGCTCCTGTCAATGGGAGATCAGTATACTCAATAAAGCATAAGTACTTGACAAGGGAAAGTTATGACAGACAGAAACCGATTAAGCTTAGTGATACGGTTTGGGATACTTCATAAGATTTTACTCAATTTTGCTTACCAAAGCGAGCTATATATGTTCTGAAAGCTGTTCATTCAGGCATTAGAATTTTGCGATAATTGTAATATTCTGATAATTATATCTTAATTATTTTAATTTAAATGAAGCTCTTTGTGAAAGCCGTTTTTTCTTCAATTTTCAAATAGACGCAAAGTTGGAAAAGAAATTAGGCAAGCTTATTCAGATGTACATATGTACGGCGTTCTGTTCAAAGTTCAAATAATATGAGCTATTAGAAGCCCAATCTAGAAAAGGTGGCGCCGGAACTAATCCTTATGCCGAGTTTACGACGCCATACTGCCAATTTCTCATCCGAGTACAGCTGCCTCCACCGCATATATAAAGCCGAAGTAGACCGAGAACCTCGCCAGTCCGAAATGACATTCGAACTTCCCACATCATATTTAGGCTGTCGTATTTGTCACCAGCCCAAATTTGGGCTTTTATGAGCATCATATTCTATCACACATTATTTTAAAAAATGGGTAATAAAATGAAGGATCTGACCAGTCAAACACGAATCAAACATACCGGTAGGTTTTCCCTCAACACATGAAGCACAAAACAAAGAAACTTGTTTATCCCGTCACAGGGTTCTCCAGCCTTATATCTCAATTTGCCTCCCTCGCCAAAGACGGGGCTCGAAGAGACTACTGTTTATTCTATTGTGTGGTTCTTGAGGCTCTGTAGGGTGCACTTCAAATGCGCAATGTAATTAGCTTCCCGATACTGACTTCAAAATTACTGTAATTCGGAAAGTCCATTCCAAATAAGAATTGTTATATGTTATGCCTACTAATCAGGCCTGCACATACTCAACTGAAAATTCCTAAAGACGGAGGTACGAACTGAAAGAGACTTTTGTTCTGATTTTCACCTCGTCCATTTTTTTATTATCCATCAGTAGTATAGGAATGTGAAATCTCCTAGCATTCGTGGTTGGAAAATCGGGACATAGCCTCTTCATATAGAACGGACAAGACCCCCCCCCGTGGGTAGCGTATGGCAATCACATATTGGGCCGTATACGAAATAGCATCTATGATAATCGAGCGATTCGGTGGCATTTTATTGTGTAACAAAGTTAATTTTAATCATAAGGACATAATACATTCAAATTATACAAAAGTATTTCTATGTTTAGTTGAATAATAGTAGTTCGTGCCGTGGGACGACATTGCCAACCTCACATGGTGCAGCCATGTTAGATAGAGAGAAGTTCCGTGCATGTGCGAACGCGATCCCGTCTCGGCTCCCAGAAATCTGCTAGTTCAGAGGTCACTTTTCTGTGGCTTATACACGGACAAGAGCGAACAGGGCTGAGGATGCGGATGATACACTTGCAATAGCATTGGCGAATTGTAAACGCACCCAAAGCGGCTGCCACAGGTTGGTTGTAATGTGATGTAGGGGATGAATAAAATATGCAATACGCAAAAAGCTTGTTGTGTAATACGCAAAGTATTTGTTGTTATTGTTGCTGTTCATCTGATTGTGCCAAGGCGATAAGACATTAGGGGTTAGATATAGGTGGGTGTATGTGTGTAGGAATCTCGCTCCCCATCATTAGAGCTACTGCGTACCAAACCCGATCACTCAGTCACGTCTAACTCTCTAACTCCCATACCATACAGGAGGAGGTAACTATGTCAGGCTAGACAAACTCGTCATGCCCTGCTGACTACAACCTATCACCCGCGATACCGCACAACCCTTGTAAACATATGGGTGTATTGTCCGCCATTCCTGGCGACACGTCCTGTAACATCTTTTATTCCAAATTTTGTGTTTGTCCGAAATCCTATTTTGCATCCACCCGCCAGTAACTTGACTCGAATTGCCCTCGACGAACGCTTCAATACGAGACCCTGCACAACCCATGTGGACCTAATATGGTAACTAGACGTAAAGTCCGTTTTTCCAGATATTCGACGAGATCTGTCGCCATTGCCCAAGTTCTACCTTTCACATGACCAGAAGTGACCTCTTCAAGTTGCCATAGTAACCCAATGTCAAGGGTTAGGGTTAGAGGTCAGTTACGCCAGATTTCCCAACCACGAATGCTAAGAGATTTCACCTTTCTATACAACTGGTGGATAGGTTAAAACACTGGATGGGCTGGCAATCGCAATAAGGACTTTCAATTTGTAACCCCGTATTTAGGAATTTGCCATTCCGCTTTGTACAAATGACCCTCTCCAACGGCAACAGCAACTCCCGCATTTCCCCTTGACGAAGTATACGGTCAACATGGGTGGGCCTGGAGCAGTATCACCATATCGGGAATTTAAAATGAAATCGCATTTGCAGTGCATCGTATAGAGCCTCAAAAATTATCCAGTGACCGGTACGAACTTGGGCGAACTTGGGCGATTTAGCGATTGCGGTGAATTGAAAGACAATGCTGCAGAAAGTGGGGACGATCAACAAATTCCATTGTTTTGAGGAAACACTGAACGGTATGTCTAAATCGTGTTTGAGTAGTCAGATCCTTCATTTTATTAATCAGTTGTTTGTTTTTCAGATATATTTATATTGTTTGCGAATGAATGTGTGATAGAATATGATGCTCAGAGAGTTCGAATTTGGGCTATTGACAACAACGACAGCATAAAT
Organism: Hanleya hanleyi; assembly: GCA_036873755.1. Lineage (NCBI taxonomy): Eukaryota > Metazoa > Mollusca > Polyplacophora > Lepidopleurida > Hanleyidae > Hanleya > Hanleya hanleyi. The sequence goes on from JAVTVY010007971.1 coordinate 22,321, forward strand.
ATAATATGCACAGTTCGAGAGTCAGTTCAGACTGACAAGGCTCTTTGTCGACTCCGGCTTTATATATGCGGTGGAGGCAATGTTTCTCGGATGCGAAGTTAGCAGTATGACGTTTGTATGGATTTGTTCCGGCGGGTATTATTCAACCGGGGCTATGTTCTGTATAAATATTTTTTTTTCGCTACTATTCGTGCATTAAGTAAGGTCATGTCAGCTTTAAGGTGGGTTTTTTTCAATCAAGTTGAATGACTTATAACCCAATGTAAATCTCCTAGAGAAATTGAGTTACTTGATGGCTATGTGTTAGATAATCCAATCATGTTTGACAGCTTATTTTAAAGGCACAATTTTAGGTAAAAATTTTTTCAGGTTTGTTTTCACCAACATTTGGAGTTTATTATGAATTTGTTTGAAAATTTACGAATTTGATTCTGGACCCTCAAACCGTCATCTCTATGTACTTAGACTCGTGACGTACCTACTCTCGTGACTCGTGACGTACCTACTCTATAACATATTAATAAACCCATGAATGTTCTAAAGTTATGAAGCTCTGAAATAACCATGATATAATATGTGTGCTGCCTTTAGCATAGTTAATGTCTCATTAGTTCCAGTTCTGACAGGAGGTGGAACACCACTGTCTGTTCCTGTATGTTGTTAGTGTGACTGTCAAAGCACATTTCGAGACTAAGATCTGATCGAGATAATTAATTGCATTGAAGCCCAACGCAGGCCCACTATGAATGTATCCTTTAGTTCAGGCGATAACGATCTGGGCTCATACGCAAGAGTTTTGCTAGCCCGAGCTGTGACCGAAACAACCAATTGTATTGCATTACCCCATTTCCCCAGTCTGATGTATATTTAAAGAAAGTCCAACACAGTTTCCATGCGAAATTATGGATTAGATCGTACCCAGAATGAGATCAGTTCTTGTTCTATTAGTACATTTTCAAAGATGGACAACCATCGATCTGCAATAAGCGAACTTACGGTCAGCCTCGAGAGCTGCGCACCTGCTCTGGTCACTGGGAGTTAGGTCTTCAAATTGACCACAGGGCTGATTCCGGGATAGGGTGTTGAAGTAGAGACCTGACATACAGGTGTAGCGATAGGCCGTCCCACGGACACACCGGTAGTACTGGATGCAGTTTCCTGGGTCCCTCTGGTAATCGTCAATAACAGATGTTGGACACACAACACCAGGGGTCGCTATTAAAATAGTATGGAAATGAGGGTTAAAACTTTCACGTGTGCGCTCAATGTGTGTGCGCTATCGCTCAATGTGTGTGCGCTATCCAATATATTGCCGCCTTGCTGCCGCCAGAAAAAATGGGCGGAAAATGTATGCTTTTATATAAGTATAATTAATTTTATAACAAAATTACTTCCATGATTAATCTGAATTGAATTATGATTTAAAAGTGAGATAATTAACAAATATTCTAGTATTATAATAGTGACTACTAACTTGGTGGTGCCACGGTTGTCAGCCCATTACAGAAATCTCTCTCTACGGCGGATAATGCATTGAAGGGCGTGCATGTTCCAAACTGTGGATTGTAGTAGAGGTCCTGTGGGCAGTATTCTAACACAAAGTTCCCACTCAGACAGCGGTAGTATCGGCCACAGTTAGTCGAGTCACGCTGAGTTCCATTAGTAACCTGGACTGGGCAAAACACACTGGGCGCACTTGTGGCTACAAGAAATACAAGTCTGTCAATATGCTGTCATATAAATATTGGTGATCCATAAATGGCACCAAGTGTCTAACTATACCAGCAAGTCCGTACGAATTGAAGCAAACATTTTAACATGTCGAATTGGGAAAAGCACTTTAATTACCATGTCGAATTGCAGCAAGTATTTTAGAAGGTCGAATTGTAGCAAGCAATTTACATGGTCGAAACGAAGTAAGCACTTCACAATTTCGAATTGAAGAAAGCACTTTACATAGTCGAATTGAAGCAAGCACTTAACATGGTCGAATAGAAGCAAGCACTTAACATGGTCGAATAGAAGCAAGCACTTAACATGGTCGAATAGAAGCAAGTACTTAACATGATCGAATTGAAGCAAGTACTTAACATGATCGAATTTTGAAGCAAGCACTTAACATGGTCGAATTGAAGCAAGTACTTAACATGATCGAATTGAAGAAAGCACTTAAGGATGTCCGCTGGTGGTTTTTGACTTTGGCAGCCATTTTGCCTGTTTTTCTGTTGGGTTATCTCCCTTCCCTAGGTTAAGAGATGGGGATTTCCTTTAAAAGCCTTCTAGCCGAGAATTTTGCACAGCAACATCCATCCAATTTGCTAAATTTTGATAGACATTGTGATTAACTGCAAACAGTTAGAATATAAGAAAAAGTTAAATACTATTTATATGAATTTTTCATGAATATGCTTCAAAACTAGGGCTATTCCCTATGCTTTCTAGGTTATCAAATTGAGCATAGGGCAGTTCACTTAATGTTGCCTACAGCTAAAAAATGCACACCAACCTATATTTTTTTCTTTGTTTTTCCTCATATTACACAATTATGAATGCAACAACACACATTATTCAAAAAGTTAATTACTTTGATTTACCACCAGCGGACATCCTTAACATGGTCGAATTTAAGCAAACATTTAACATGGTCGAATAGAAGCAAGCACTTAACATGGTCGAATAGAAGCAAGTACTTAACATGATCGAATTGTGAAGCAAGCACTCAACATGGTCGAATTGAAGCAAGTACTTAACATGATCGAATTGAAGCAAGCACTTAACATGTTCGAATTGAAGCGTTATGATAAGAGCGTTTATCATACCTGGAACTTAATTATTTTTGACGTAATAGGTGACAGTAATAGGTGACAGTAATAGGTGACAGGTGACGTAATAGGTGACAGTAATAGGTGACAGGTGACAGTAATAGGTGACAGTAATAGGTGACAGGTGACAGTTTGGATAGTTTGTAATTCACACTGATCTGGTTGATGTTAGGTTGTCTTCATAAACGATTTGCCATCCGTCTCTAACAACGACGTACCTGATATTCTCCACTTTCAAAATATCCCTGATTAGAAAATGTCTTACTTGGCATGGGCGTGGTTACTATTCCGTTACAGACATCCCTTTCTGTCTGCGTCAAAGCGTTGAATGGAGTACAAGTGCCGAAGGTAGGGTTGTAATAAAGTTCCTGTGAGCAGTATTCCAGATATGCGGTTCCGCTTAGACAGCGATAATACCGACCGCAGTTCGTGGGGTCTCTCTGTGTTCCATTGGCTACTTGGGGAGGACAGTATGGAACGTTGGGGGCTACAAAAGGTTATTTGAAGACCAATAATTCACACGGCACGTAAGATTACAAACGACTGTAAAATATACATCAACTTTATTGATACAAATTCCGCTATTATTGTGTAAATTTGTAAAATAGTAATTATCAAGAAAATGAATGTTCAGAAATCTGTTTCTGAATATGCCATGGACAATATGCCATGAACAATATGCCTTGGACAATATGCCATGGATAATATGCCTTGGACATTATACCATAGATAATATGTCGTGGGCAATATGCTGTGGACAATATGCCTTGGACAATATGCCATGGACAATATACAGAACACACGCAACCCGGAGAGCTACACGTTAGCTCATACCCATTCCCGTGTCGATAGATGGGGTGTGGGTGTGTGGGATGTGGGTGTGTGCCTGCATGTTTGTGTGGGGAGATTAATTTTGTCAAAATTTAAAAACTAGCAAATGATTTTAGCCTTAATTGATTTATGACGAACTAGGAAAATCGATCAGTAAATGAACATATAGTCAGTTTTGACAAAGACATACACATTTCGCTGAAGGTTTTATGGGATTACTCACGAATAGTTATGCCATTACAGAAGTCTTTCTCTGTCTGCGCTAGATCGTTGAAGGGGGAGCAGGTGCCAAACATGGGATTGTAATAGAGATCCTGGGGACAATATTGCAGAGAGGCGACACCACTAAGACAGCGATAATATCGGCCACAGTTCGTAGAATCCCTCTGTGTCCCGTTTATAACTTGCGGAGGACAATACGGAACATTGATAGCTATGAAAAAAGAAAATCAAATAATTATTAAAATGAATAATGAATGGAAACTCGGATACAGAAAACGCTAGATCATTAACCATCCGTAGATGAGTGATACACACAAAATCATTCAAGAAGCACCGACTTCAGTTCAGAAATGTCAAAATTTGCTCGAAGACAGCAAGGCAGCTATGCCGAAATCTTGTGCCGCTCTAATAATTCGAGTCCATTGTAATATAGAAGAGGATGGCGGTTGTGGGGTTTAACAGAAAAGTCAATAATATTTTTTAGACTCAACACGTCAAAGGGGACTGAAGAAAGGGGATTGTAAATGGACGAAATTGAGCTGCTTTTTAGGGAAGATCTACAAGGTGTGAGATTACTCACTAGGATCTGTAGTGGGCGTGGTGATACCGTTACAAAAGTCCTTCTCTGTTTGTGAGAGATCGTTGAAGGGCGTACACGTGCCGAAGGCCGGATTATAATAAAGATCTTGAGGACAGCTCTCCAAGGTAGATGTTCCGCTCCTACAGCGGTAGTAACGGCCACAATTTGTCGAATCTCTCTGTGTTCCATCTACGACTTGGGGTGGGCAGTATGGCACATTGGCTTATATGAAACATTAACAAATAACATCGTTAATTGAAATGAATTTAATGAATAATCTGAATGGAAACACGGTCTTCGAGTTAAATAACTTGATTTTGGAAAATGAAAATTAAATTGAAGAATCCCAAAAGGTAATTCAAAGGTTGATCCAGAAGATCGTTACCCTACTGCGACGAGCCGTTGCCAACCTGTATCGCTGTCTGTCTATCAAACACTTACCAAGAGGTTACTGTTATATTACCAACACAATTTTCCTCACATGGGTAAACAACACATTAAGACATTAGTAACTTGATCGTATACTGCTCAGTTACTGAACCCAATGTTGCTTTCCTACCAGTTCATGTTGGTGACTGCACGGTGATGGTAGAAAAGGTCACCTTGTCAAGTTTGTCACCAATCAGTAACTGAACAGTACCTAACTGTCATTATCAGTCACCGCATTTCATTTATGGTATAACCTGGATTGGTTACCAAACAGAACTTCAAGCCTTCAAGTCGGAAATACAAAGTAATGCAAGGTTAGGAATGTGGCGGCACCAACCGGTTACTGGTAAGGAAATGAAAAGAACCTGTCATTTACCGCAAAATGGTAACTAATTGGAAACTGCACAACACCGCTCCTTGCAGTACCAACAGGTTTACTCGAGGGTACCAACATGAAACTAAATAGTACTGAGCGGTAAAGAACTGGACGATGAAATTTTGGCTGTGCCCAAAAGTAGACAGAGATACCTCGCGGTAACAATATACAAATAATTTTAAACGAAATATTTCCATCTGTATGAAGTCACTATGCGGAAAACTTGTGCCGCTCAATTAATTTGGGCCGATCGTCATTTACAAGAGGAGAGCGGGCGTGGGGTGTAACGGAACAGCCTAAATTTATATTTGACCCTCGGCACGTCAAAGGGACCTGGGGAAAAGGAAATGGAGATGGACACAAATTTTGCTTGTTATCAGTAAGGTGTACTGACAATGTCAGTTTGATGTTTTAGATGAATCTGTAAGATTACTCACTAGGATCTGTAGTGGGCGTGGTGATACCGTTACAGAAGTCCCTTTCTGTCTGTGAGAGATCGTTGAAGGGAGTACACGTGCCAAAGGCCGGATTATAATAAAGATCTTGAGGGCAGCTCTCCAAGGTAGATGTTCCACTCCTACAGCGGTAGTAACGACCGCAATTCGTCGAATCTCTCTGTGTTCCGTCTAGGACTTGGGGTGGACAGTATGGCACATTGGCTTATATGAAACATTAACAAATAAGTGCTTTCATTGATTAATCTTATTGAATTATGACCATCGAGTGAAATACCTTTTTAAAATGGTGTGTAAACTGAAGGAACAGAACAACTGAATCCAAAGTTTACCCAGAAGAAGATCTCTCCTCTACGGAAGTAATCAGGCATGGTTCTTGGATAACAGTATATAAATAGCTTATTGTAACAAACTGCATATTTCCAACGTTACTTTCTCAGGCAATCACTCTACCATTCAATTAATGAAATGAGAAGATGATAACGCTTCAATGACTTGCGATTACACACGTCGATAGTAAACACATTTTCAATATACTAGTAAACAGAAGGAAACCATCAGTTGGAACTTACGTGCTGCTGTGGTTACAAGATTTGAACAGTAACTTTGGTCGCTGGGGCTCATATTCTCGAAGGTGCTACAGTTGTTGAAATACGTGGTGAAGTACAGGCCAGTGGGGCACGTCTGTCGATTAGGGACTCCATTAATACACCAGTAGTACATATTACAGTCGGTGGGATCCCTCTGGAAACCACTGGCTACATTAGGTGGGCAGTACACGATCGGGGGATTTGGTGGATCTGTAACCGACAGAGTTTAAAACAGTGATAAGAGCTGTTGGCAACGTCGGATCAAAGAATAAACTGGAGCTGTCTCCACTCCAAATAGCATACAAGGCAACAATAAAAACTGGAGCTGTCTCCACTCCATAGAGCATACAGGGCAACAATAATAGCAATTCTTCAATGCAGCCAACCAACCAACGAGCGATTGACAGGACAACAACTAAATGATGATTAGAATTGATAAATCATATATGACAGCAATTAAAAGCTGTTTGCATTCGACATGTCGTAATTCGCACTTGGACATCTGGAAATAATCATTTCAAATAAATGATTTGAATATACCCTTGCCTTTGTTCCAAATGGATCTTGTGACTCCTAAGCATAGGACAGCAATTAAATTCGACATATCGCAATTCGTAACTGGACATCTTGGCGTAAAGATATCGAAGTCTGCATATGATATCCTAGAGGGATTTAAATATTGTACATACACTTCCTGTTGTTTCAAATGGATTTTTGGACTTCTATCAGCAGGAAGTCTTTCCGAATATCGTTCATAAATGAAACAGAATCGTAACTCACCTGTTGGTTCAATGATGCCAGTGGTATTACAGGATGTTACGTCGTTGAAATTACAGGTGTATACCCTCGAATCCCATCGGGTTCCTACAGGACAGTCGAACTCGTATTTTAGGCCCCCCACACAGCGGACAAAGCGGGTACAGTTATAGGGGTCCTGGTAAAAGTCATCTGCTCGGGTCACACACCATTCCAGGGAGAGCGGCTGTCTCACTGTCTGTGCTTTAATAGTCGTTGTTAGCACAGTCGTGCCTGTGAGAGACAGCATTTTATATAAATTATTTGGAATTTGGTCGTGCGGGAACTTCTCAAAGTAAATATCTTTGAAAAAGCTCAAATAAATATGACAGACAAATTCTTCTATTTTGACTTTCAGATAACTAGACTAATCATTATGGTTCGACAATTTTCTTTAAGCCATTGACAGATGTTGGTCGATGCTGTCGGGCATGTAAGCAACAAGCAACCATGGTAACGGTTGATGGTATGTTCTAAATGTGTATAACTAGTTTCTGGTTTTAAGGGCGTTATGAGAAAATAGGCATGGACATGGATATACAGGACAAAATGGCAATTGCTCATACTGAAACTCAATATCGGTGATAAATATCCATATGGTATTAACATATAGTTTTAATTAATGCCCTTGATTAACAATGGGATTGAGATAAATATACTTTCACACATATGCAGAGCATGAATTCCACCGTGATGGAATCACCGTTGGGAAGACTTTTTTTATTCAAAGCCATGTACTCGAAAGTTCCGTGGTCATACCCATGTAGTTTTATGTTTAGTTTGTTATTCTATATGACATCTGCTTACTGATCCATGAAAAATCTACAGATGATCCAGCATTTTCAGTAAATCATACCTCGAAATGTTCCTGACGGAATCACCTGAAACGGATATGACTCTTGACTAGTGCTGCTTGTCTATTTTTTATTGCTGTTTTGTTTCAATCTGATTATTCTTACATGACATCTCTTACTAACATACAGTATGATAAGATTTTTTTTTGCTCGTGAGAAAAACGCGATTGGATCATCACAGGGGTTAGATCTAGTCCGTGACGGAATCACCAAAAAATCGTGACGGAATCACGAGAGCGCTTTTTAAATCTTCTCGCTAAACGAGCCTTATTAATTACACATTTTCTCCAAACAAATATTCCTTTGGTGAATTTATCACTTCTCTTTATAAAATTAAAACTCTTAACTCTTATTTTTACCAAGGTATACAGTTCCCTTCACATGCATATCTTTTCCACAGATGTTTCAAAATAGTATAGTTTTCAGTAAAATGCTTCCTTGACAATTTCTTCAGGTTCAAAAATTGCGGGAAAAATATTTCGCGATAAAAACACATCTTCTCTGTTATTGACGTGTCCTCGGAGATCATAGGATGCGAATAGAAAAAACAGCATGATAAGGTATGTGAAAGAATGTGGAGTGAATTTTATGCGAAAAGGGGCTGTTTTCAGCGATGTCCGCTTTTTCGTGGAATTCATGAGAGAATTGATATAACTACGAAAATTTCATACGGAAATTGAAAATACCTAGTTATTATTGAAACAACTGAAACATTTTCGCTCTCTTTAAAAAAATGGTTTCGATGAAAATTCGGAAATATATGAACGGCGCCTATGACACATATGTTGGTGAAGACGAACCTCAAAAAATATACATCACCAATTAATTATTTCATGATTAATTAAAATGAATACTGTAGTACGTATAATGGAAAGAGTACTAATATAATCTTACCTATGAAGGCGAGTATTATTATGTGCATCATGATGAAGATAGAATGGCGCCCTGTCTGATTCCTCCACACAGTGTCGACGCTCCCCAGGATGATGAGTTTGTGAGAAAAGAACACCCGTCCCTTATATAGATCTCCTTAAAACTGGGAGATACCCTTCGTGTCAGTGTTAAACCAGGATGTAGGTGTGGAAGGCGATCTCGTCTTTTATCATCCTTTGAAATGGCATTCACGCCTTAGTCTTTGGAGTTGAGAACTTGCGCAAACATTGCTCATCTGCTTGATTTCCAAACAATAATCAATCAATGTAACTATTTCACAGTGAATGGTACGAAAAGCAAAAATCCACTCAGTCGAATATATATTATCTGTGGGGAATTTTGTCAACCCTATGCTAAAGGACGGTTTCTTGAGAGAGATAGGTCAGATGAACGCATTTCGAAATTCGGCAGCCATGGAGTTTTTGTTGACCTCAGGAACACCTAGCTGCTTGCACGTGCTGTGAAGAATATAAGGTATCTTCTAAGGACAAAATGGGGCGTGTTTCGGAACCTTCGATTAAAGACTGTATACCCAGATCATGGCGAGGTGCAGATTATAAAGTGTTGCTAAAGTAAACGAATCGCCAATCCCTTTAGATGATAAATATGAAAGAAAATGTTGCCCAAAAAGGCACAAATGTTACACTAAACTTTAAGCCAGAGGAACTGTTTATTTATGAATGTTTGGTACACATCATGGTCGAAATTTTCGAACAAGACACAAACAAGAGAAATTTAGTATAGATTTACTAGATTTATTATTATGGACGAGATTAAATGACATTCGTTTGCCATGTGTTGGAAAAGCAGAAATTCTTTATGTGCAAGAAGGTTACCTAATGAACGATTGATCTAATGCCTGTATATGTATGAATGGATGAATTTGTTTGCGGGCTCTCAAAATCGTACTCGTTTCTCGTCTGTTTCTGCCTCAATATATAATGGACTATATTATTATTCAAAGAGGCGTTAGCTATAAGTCGCCGCGCACCTATTCTAAATCACGCTGCTTACGTCTTACATATTACTCACCATAACATTTGTATAAATACGACTGGACTTTGTAAATATGTTCACTCTTGAAAATGACATAATGCATGTTGAAATATTGAGTCTACCATGCTGTATTGTACAGGCGCGGCGGAGCGACTTGAATATTGAGGGGGAGCAGACGGGGGGTGGGACAGGGAGGGGATGTGCCCCTCCCTCAGACAGGGGGTCCGGGAAATTTTGGAATTTTGGACTTGATTTTACGCACTTTGCCACTTCTGAGAACTTTGAAATTTCCCCCACGTTGCTTCGAAATTAATTCGCCGATGATATTTGTCAACTTTTCCCACCCACCCAAGTGAAAAGTTACAGTGTGAACACAACTTTAGACCATTGTAAATATTCAGCGAATAAGGGTATAGTGTTCCGGCATACTGGTATGCACACAACAAGGAAGTCATCTTCACACAATTATTTTTTTTATTTTCCGCAAGGCGTAGATACTTCTACGCCGTCGATCGTCCAGTAATGCCTGGAGGCTGCAGTGTCCGGTGCTCAGTAAACGTTATTCATCGGCGAAATAGGGGGAGAGCTTTATAAACACAAGCTCAAACTATTAATGGACATTGTGCTGTTCGTTGATTAGACAGAACGAACTTCATGGAGAAGTTGAGACATGATCGCATATTCCAGTGTTTCAAATGTAAACACCGTCAATACTTGGGCCTCTGAAGATGTGATCGGGGGACAGGTGTGATCGGGGGACAGATGTGATCGGGGGACAGGTGTGATCGGGGGACAGATGTGATCGGGGGACAGACAGGGATATTTTGAAATTTCAGACGGTTTTCTACACATATCTGACCCATTTCAAGGCACGACAGTCATAATTATGGGGGGGGGGCAAAGTTGTCCTTGCCCCCCCCCCCCCTCTTCATATTGGTGGGCCGGGGGTCCCCTGCTGCCACCCCACCCCCCTCCCCCCCACGGCTCCACCGCGCCTGTTGTAGTATTTACGGACTTACTTTTCTCCTTTAATATTTTCTGCGTATAAATTTACTTACACGCCAGCTTGGATTGGCACAACCTAACTAGTTCGTACTTGTATACTAGTACGTCTGCTTGGATTGACACTAACTTGTTCCACATATAGCTTGCATGTCTGCTTGGATTGGCAGAGAATAACGTCTGCCTACATATATACTTCCACGCCTGCTTGGATTGGCACTATCCTGTGCGTACATATATATTTGTACGCCAGCTTGGAGTGGCAGACCCTAACTTGTGCGTGGATACACTGTAAAAAGAGAAAACATGTTTAACGTTTCATTTTGAGATGGTAACATGTTAGATGCTTCATAATGCTACATGTTTCACCCTATTTTTCCACAAAAACATGTCTCATAGACGTAACGATGCAACTATTTGAGGGTTGTGACATGTTTCACTCGCGCTGGCGTCTCACTATAACGGTCCGAAAAGCTGTTTGAAACATCAACGCTGAAACACGTGCAACCGAGTTGCATGACGACATGTGTCAAGAAAAGCGGAGTACAAAAGGGGTAGTGCTGCCTGATGCATGGAATTAGATACCAGGTCGTCTTCACACAGTTCGACAGAGAGCTTTAGCAATTTGCAAACAAAGATATTGTGACGAAAATGCCCGTGACCTGGAGAATGTCATTTTCGTTCTACGCTGACATTCTAAATAGCATTGTGAATGGACCGATAATGGTGGATATTCGACTTACCTGTATTAACTGTGCGCTGAAACTTTCAGCGAGGGACGTGTAAATATCCCTGACACGCATCTTGCATCGAAACCGGGCGAGAGAAGTCGAACTCTGTTGATCTGACACGAAATCCAACACCGCCTGAGTCTATACTTTCGCTTTATGGGGGCTGCCATGTTTGGACGCGCAATGGATTCTGGGAGCCAGAGCCTATATAAGACGCAGAGAATGGACGTTCGGCATTCTGTCTCAGACAATCGGCGGGTAAACATCGTGCGGGAGAGCACAGAGACAGGATCGCCGCAAATGCGCCGAATGTGCCGAATGTGCCGAAAGTGCCGAATTGACTGCCGAAACAGCGCCGAACCATCCGCCGAAGGGTTGGAAAGCCGAGAGCTGAGCCATAGCTTGGGGATAATAGATACTAACACGCACAGTATCTGAAGACGAGATGTCCATCAACGGGGAATACAGAGCACCAAATATCCCACACTGCAGCCCATCACACAAATACCATTTTACATGATTACATATATTTGCTCACATACAAGATCGTCGGCCTTAGGGACGGAATATATCTAATCACACTCACCTACACTAGTTACCTACAGGCCTCGGCTAGAGGTGACGGATTACACAAGCTTACATCCACTGTACATATTTACACTGCCGCAGGGCTCGAATTATACTTTGCCGCAAGTCTTTGAATTCTATTACAAATCATTGATATTAATTGACATTACACTGTAAGGTAATAATACGCCCCCGAGACCAGGGCATTATTACCACATATATATGCAGACAATCTGAGCCTATTAACTCATCCTTGGGTCAACGCCGTGAGGGCCGAAGTCGGGTCGCCGAAGACGGGTCGCCGAAGACGGGCCGCCGAAGACGTGAAGTCTGCCGAGCCGAAAGGGAGCGCCGCCGAAGACGTGAGGTCTGCCGAGCCGAAAGGGGCTGCCGCCGAAGACGCTGTGGTGTGCCGTACGGGCCGACGCCGCCGAAGGGCTACTGACAGGAGAGGCAGTGATACGGAGAGGATTCCAGAGACGATTAATAACGCTTAGATGAACTGGGCCGTGTAATCTTAGACACGGTAGACGTTCCATACAGTCCGGGGCTACGCCAACGACCGGAGAGGAACCAGAGACGCCGTACCATACCACGACGAGAGCCAGTCTGGACGAGACTGGGCCGTGACGCGTCATAGATAGGGTCTCTTGTATATATTGTATATTATTAGTCTTTCTCTTTAAGATAAAGATAACACTTAACGATAACTACCTCTAGGGTAGGGATCTTTATTACAGGTATTGTGCGCGTATAGAGCTATGTACATAGCAGAATACAATATTATTACTTTATTATTGCCTTGGTTGTTTCTACAGGTCCCTCCAATCCTACCTCCTCGATCCAGACAAGGTGACAGGTTGAATCGGACCTTCCTCGTTGGCCAATTCCAGTCATACGAGACTGCGTTCACATCAGCCTGACAATTTGTCACAGGGGCCTGAGACCAGGCCGCCTCAAGTCTCGTTTACACCGCAAGGATAGACGTTTTCTGACCGCTCGAAAGTCACAACTGGTGGCAGCGGTGGGATGGCCAACACCGGGAAACCGATGGAGAAGGGACCACTCTGGGAAGAAACAAGAAACCCAAGCATGATGACTATTGGAGATGTCGGCGCCGAACTACGTCCAGCGGATAGCGACTCGCAGTCAGGGAGGACGAGAAGCCAGCGGCGGCTGTCCACAACGCCAACTCCGACGGACCGAGAAGAGTCACGACGAGGAGTGGGGACCGGGCGATCAGCGTTTGAGGCACCGAAGAGAGTGGATTTGCTAGACATGTCCACAGTAGAACTAGACGCAGTTCTGTCGGCTCCCCCAGCTGACCTGTCGGCGATACCTTCGTGGCAGACGTTGCCTGACGAGAACGGAAGTTATCGAGCCCCTAAAGACTCTGGTTCTGATAACCACGGTCTCGGGGGCCGATACGAACACCGTGACGACGATTCAACCGTACAGATGATGGAAGAGATTGCCGAGCTACGACAAACCATGGGGCCTATGGCCAGGACGCTCCAGTCGAGTGTATCGATGCTAACGAGCCAGATGTCCAAAATCACCGACAGCCAGATGCGGGAAAGAGAGGCAATCAGACGACCGGACACTGAAGACGACGCCGCAGAGCTGAATGCGAGTTGTGGAACTGCCGAAATGGTTGATGATTACCGCCGAACCGAATATATGTCCGGGTCGCAGCAGGGTTGCGATCAGACGCCGCCGAGGAGAGGACGAGATGAGCCTATGAGCTGGAGGCAGCCATTACAAACCTCGACCCCTGCGATTGAGGTGAGGCGACCGATGTTGACGGCGGCAAAGGCAGCTCCCTATGATGGGACAACGCCATTACGGGATTATCTCTCCCATTTCGATCACTGTGCTGCTATCAACGGATGGACATACTCACAACGGGGTCAATATCTGGCCGTCGCCCTTCGAGGATCCGCCCAGCAACTTTTAGCTAGCTTGAAATCAGAACCAGGGAGTGCTGACTATGGACGATTGAGGGATGCCTTGGAGAAGCGTTTTGCTCCGCCGAATCAACTAGATTTGTACAAGACGCAGTTAAAAGCCAGATACCGAGAGACGTCAGAAGATCTTCCGGGCCTAGCCCAGACCTTATTTCGGCTCGCACAACAGGCTTATCCCGATGCCGGAGAGGACGTACAGGATACCCTGGCAAAGGATCAGTTTTTGGAGGCTATTGGGGACGAGCTTAGATTTCTTGTATGGCAGACGCGGCCGAAGACCTTAGATGCAGCTGTACACTCTGCTGTAGAAGTAGAAGCATTCAAGTCCTCGCAACGTCGTAAGACTTGGGCAACCGCGAAGTCCACGGTTCCTAGTAAAGATGAGGGATTAGCTGCAACCTCCGAGGATGACGAAGAATCTGAAGCTCGCCTGAGAAAACAGATCAAAGAATTGATGGAAGAAATAATGCGAAAGTCTCAGCCTCGACCACAGCGACGACCACAAAGATACGCCAGAGGCCAGCAACGGACGTATGGGAATCGGGAACGAAGTAATGCTTGCTGGTCGTGCGGCAGAGAGGGTCCTTACCGGGCGGACTGTCCAGATGTGTCCAGAACAGATGACTCTAAACCGCCGAGATCGCCCAAAAATACTCCCAAAGTTAATACTTCCGGGAAAGCTGGACTCTATTTGCCTGCCAAGATCGGGCCAGTGAAGATGTGGTGTTGTGTTGACACGGGGGCGTCGATTTCCCTCCTGAGCGAGAAAGTATACCAGCAGCTGAGTCCGCGGCTCAGACCAGCATTGAGCAGCCCGTCTTATGCTAATATTCGTATGACTGACGGTACGCAGATGCCCCTGAAAGGTGAGGCTGATTTTAAAATCACTATAGACGGTACCACACGAACACAGAAGATGATAGTCGGAGATCTAACAGTGGACGCTCTTCTAAGGTACGACTTTCTCAGCACCCACTGTACCAAGATCGACACGGAGCGCCACAGGGTCAAGTACGGTGGCCGCTACATCCAATGCGAGGTCGTGGGGAGCACAGGCTGTTACCGTGTAGCCGTGACCGAGACTGTGACTATTCCTGCTGGAGCTGAAGCCGTTGTAACAGGAAAAGTTCGTGGGGGCCTACCGGGCGAGGTAGGGATGATCGAAAATGAACCGGAGTTTACCCAGAAGACAGGAGCCATGGTGGCCAGGGTCCTCACCGAGGTCGACCGTGACTGCGAAGTCACCCTGAGGTTTCTCAACTTGTCCTCAGATCCGACTGTAGTCCAGGCCGGGACGCTCTGCGGCCGTATGGGTGAAGTAGAAGTAGTGGACGATCAAGTTTCGAGTGCGGCCGAAGCGTCGACGCCGAGCCGTGCGAAACCTAGTAGACAGAGGCCCGCCGTGCCGACCAGCGCATGTCCAGACCACCTTACAGATCTGGTTCGACGATCCAGCGAAGGCCTAGAGACAGACCAAGTCCTGGCTGTAGAAGATTTGGTCACCCGATATACTGACCTGTTCGCTAAGGACGATACTGATCTAGGTCGAACGACGATGGTACAACATCACATAAAGACTGGAAGTGCACCACCCATCCGCATTCCGCCGAGGCGACCGCCGATTCACGCCCGTGAAATGATCGATGAGCAAGTTGAAGACATGTTACAGCGTGGAGTGGTCGAGCCATCCAATGGACCGTGGTCAGCGCCGGTAGTTCTGGTGAAAAAGAAGGACGGGAAAATGCGCTTCTGCGTTGATTACCGTGCTTTGAACAAGATCACAGAGAAGGATGCTTACCCGTTGCCGAGGATCGACGACTCTCTGGATTCTTTAGCAGGTGCAAGTTGGTGGAGTACCCTTGACTTAATGTCAGGGTACTGGCAAGTTGAAGTGTCCCCCGAAGATAGATGCAAGACAGCCTTTGCAACCAGGAAAGGTCTGTACCAGTTCCGGGTTATGCCGTTCGGGCTCTGCAATGCGCCCGGGACCTTTGAGCGGCTAATGGAAGCCATCCTAGCAGGACTCCATTATGATACGTGTCTCGTCTACCTTGACGATATCATCGTTTTTGGACGAACGTTTGACGAGATGATTCAGCGTCTGGATGGGGTCTTCGAGAGGTTAAAACAGCATGGTCTTAAGCTCAAGCCGTCCAAGTGCGTCATAGGGGCACGACAAGTCCTGTATCTGGGCCACGTAGTATCACAGAATGGGATTGGAACTGACCCACAGAAGATCCGTGCTGTGCGAGACTGGCCTCCACCCGTTTCGCAGACCGAGGTTCGGAGCTTCCTGGGTCTCTGCAGCTACTATCGACGTTTCATCCGGGATTTTGCCACCATTGCAGCGCCGCTGCATACGTTAACTGAAAAGAAGACAGTCTTCATATGGGACAACACAGCGCAGCAAGCCTTCGACACCCTGAAAGACAAGCTGACAACCGCTCCTGTGCTTGCTATGCCAGACTTTAGACTCCCTTTCATTTTGGACACGGACGCGAGTAACTATGGCATCGGCGCCGTTTTGTCACAGGTGATAGATGGAGAAGAGAAGGTCGTGGCATACGCCAGCCGCGTGTTGTCGAAGGCCGAACGAGCCTACTGTGTGACGAGAAGAGAACTGCTGGCTGTTGTGCATTTCGTCAAATGCTTTCGACACTACCTGTTTGGGCGGAAATTTTTGCTTCGCACCGATCACGGCTCGCTGAGATGGCTGATGCGGTTCAAGGAACCGAAGGGACAGCTAGCCCGTTGGATTCAGGCCCTTGGCGTCTACGATTTCAACATCGAGCATTGTCCGGGTCGGAAACATGGTAACGCCGACGCACTCAGTCGTATCCCATGCAAACAGTGTGGTCGATCAAGCAGCGATGACGTTCAGGCAGCCGCCCGTGTGATTGAGATGGTGTCGCCAACCGAAGGGTTCGGCCGAGCCCAGGCCGAAGATCCCGACCTACAACCTGTTCTCGACTGGGTGCGGCAAGGTAGCCGACCAAACCGAGAAGACGTCAGTCCGTACGGACTCGTCACGAAGAGCCTATGGGGTGCCTTCGATATGTTGGAGATTTGCGATTCGCTGCTGGTTAGACGTTGGGTGGATGACCGTGGAAATGTCAAGCGACGACTGCTGGTTGTACCTCGTTCCTTGCGCCGTAAAGTGTTAAGAGAGTGCCACGACGGTCCCACCGGTGGACATCTCGGAGTAAAGAAGACTTTAGCGAAGGTGAGGCAGGCCTATACCTGGCCTGGCCTGCAGACGGACATACGCCAATGGTGCCGAAGCTGCGATGTATGTAACAGAAGAAAGCAGGCTGGACGCAAACCGCGAGGACCACACAGTGGACAGATGACTGGTTGTCCGGGAGAGAGGATCGCAGTTGACATCCTTGGGCCAATACCAGAGACGGGCAGTGGAAACCAGTATATTGCGGTCATCGGAGACTATTTTACCCGTTGGGTCGAAACCATTGCCATGCCCAACCAAGAAGCTCATACGGTTGCACAGGCTGTGGTGGAACACTATGTGACCAAGTTCGGTGTTCCGATGGCGATCCATTCGGACCAAGGCCGCCAGTTTGAGAGCCGAGTTTTCAAAGGGATGTGCCGAATTTTGGGGATGAGGAAGACAAGGACGACGCCATACCACCCCCAATCAAATGGCATGATTGAGCGGTTCAACAGAACATTAGCCCAAATGCTACATGCCAGTGTTGACCGTCATCCAAGCGACTGGGACTTGCATATACCGCTTGTAGTGATGTCCTATCGTGCTACAGCCCACGAGACGACAGGTTTCTCGCCGAATATGATGGTGTTCGGGAGAGAAGTCTCTCTGCCATCTCACTTGGTACTGGGAGCTCCTCCACGTCAGCAAGTGGAACCTACACAGTGGGTAGAAGAACTACGGGACGAGATGGACGAGATTCATCGTAACGCCCGAAAAGTGACTGGGAAGAGCCTGCGGCGCCAGAAGAGGGTATATGATAGCAAGGCCTTTCCGCAAAAGTACAAACCTGGAGACCATGTTTACCTGTACATTTCTGCTCCCAGACGTGGAGAGAATCGAAAACTACGAGACCGCTGGGCAGGACCATACGTGATAAAGGAAGCTCTCATGGACGTGACCTACCGCATTGCAGATGAGGACGGAGGTCTCCGGGTTGTTCACCATGACAAGCTGAAGCCTTTCTATGCTCGTGAGATGTCCACCAGTGAGTCAGAAGAAACGTCTGGCGACGATGGAGATGTAGAATCAGA
The DNA here is from genome assembly GCA_036873755.1 of Hanleya hanleyi. Classification (NCBI taxonomy): domain Eukaryota; kingdom Metazoa; phylum Mollusca; class Polyplacophora; order Lepidopleurida; family Hanleyidae; genus Hanleya; species Hanleya hanleyi. The sequence goes on from JAVTVY010007971.1 coordinate 40,728, forward strand.
TGAGAGCGTCGGACATGGGGCTATCTTTCCTTACCCCATGGAACCATCGACTGTCGTCAGAACGCCGACTGTTGACCGGCGACCTCGATTGACCCGGGGCGGGCGTGAGATACGGCGACCACGGAGATTTGCCGATTTCGATGTTGATTTGCAGTCTGCATCATCATTGGATCTCGAGATGGAAGCTTTACCCCCGGCCGAGGCCGAGACAGAACCGCGGCGGACGACCCGAGGTCGAGTGATAAAACGCCCCACGCGTTATCGGGATTAATGTAATTCGGCAGTGTTTGGTCAGTGCCGTGAAGCAGGGACCTGATGTCTCCTCCTTCAGTGACGACCCAGCAGACCGCTGGGAGGAACGTCTGATGTAATTCTACCGTATTGAAGCCTTTGTTATTATACTGTGGATTATCTACACTTTCGGAGAAAGGACTGTGTGTTTCTTCTACTCATCTGTGATTGGTAGCTGTGCCGAGCTCCACGACGAGGGCGTCGTGTTTTCGAAGGCGTGGGTAGTGTGACGAAAATGCCCGTGACCTGGAGAATGTCATTTTCGTTCTACGCTGACATTCTAAATAGCATTGTGAATGGACCGATAATGGTGGATATTCGACTTACCTGTATTAACTGTGCGCTGAAACTTTCAGCGAGGGACGTGTAAATATCCCTGACACGCATCTTGCATCGAAACCGGGCGAGAGAAGTCGAACTCTGTTGATCTGACACGAAATCCAACACCGCCTGAGTCTATACTTTCGCTTTATGGGGGCTGCCATGTTTGGACGCGCAATGGATTCTGGGAGCCAGAGCCTATATAAGACGCAGAGAATGGACGTTCGGCATTCTGTCTCAGACAATCGGCGGGTAAACATCGTGCGGGAGAGCACAGAGACAGGATCGCCGCAAATGCGCCGAATGTGCCGAAAGTGCCGAATTGACTGCCGAAACAGCGCCGAACCATCCGCCGAAGGGTTGGAAAGCCGAGAGCTGAGCCATAGCTTGGGGATAATAGACACTAACACGCACAGTATCTGAAGACGAGATGTCCATCAACGGGGAATACAGAGCACCAAATATCCCACACTGCAGCCCATCACACAAATACCATTTTACATGATTACATATATTTGCTCACATACAAGATCGTCGGCCTTAGGGACGGAATAGATCTAATCACACTCACCTACACTAGTTACCTACAGGCCTCGGCTAGACGTGACGGATTACACAAGCTTACATCCACTGTACATATTTACACTGCCGCAGGGCTCGAATTATGCTTTGCCGCAAGTCTTTGAATTCTATTACAAATCATTGATATTAATTGACATTACACTGTAAGGTAATAATACGCCCCCGAGACCAGGGCATTATTACCACATATATATGCAGACAATCTGAGCCTATTAACTCATCCTTGGGTCAACGCCGTGAGGGCCGAAGTCGGGTCGCCGAAGACGGGTCGCCGAAGTCGGGCCGCCGAGACGTGAAGTCTGCCGAGCCGAAAGGGAGCGCCGCCGAATACGGGCCGCCGAATTCGGGTCGCCGAAGACGTGAGGTCTGCCGAGCCGAAAGGGGCTGCCGCCGAAGACGCTGTGGTGTGCCGTACGGGCCGACGCCGCCGAAGGGCTACTGCCAGGAGAGGCAGTGATACGGAGAGGATTCCAGAGACGATTAATAACGCTTAGATGAACTGGGCCGTGTAATCTTAGACACGGTAGACGTTCCATACAGTCCGGGGCTACGCCTACGACCGGAGAGGAACCAGAGACGCCGTACCATACCACGACGAGAGCCAGTCTGGACGAGACTGGGCCGTGACGCGTCATAGATAGGGTCTCTTGTATATATTGTATATTATTAGTCTTTCTCTTTAAGATAAAGATAACACTTGACGATAACTACCTCTAGAGTAGGGATCTTTATTACAGGTATTGTGCGCGTACAGAGCTGTGTACATAGCAGAATACAATATTATTACTTTATTATTGCCTTGGTTGTTTCTACAGGTCCCTCCCATCCTACCTCCTCGATCCAGACAAGGGGACAGGTTGAATCGGACCTTCCTCGTTGGCCAATTCCAGTCATACGAGACTGCGTTCACATCAGCCTGACAATTTGTCACAGGGGCCTGAGACCAGGCCGCCTCAAGTCTCGTTTACACCGCAAGGATAGACGTTTTCTGACCGCTCGAACGTCACAATATGATTACCACTGCATGGCTTTCGGATATTTATTTCTGGTCTTTAGCGACCTGGAAGATATATTTCGGTGTTGTGAATTAATCGACTGAGCATTTTAATTGAATTATTTGCATAACAATTTAACTCAACCAGGCCTAGGGTATTTGAGGCCTGCCCAGGCGCCATTTCACTCTACCCCTCTCCTTCCAAATATGTCTTTGCTCATTGAGATAGAGGTCTTAAACTTCTCACAACATCAGCTTAACTAAGTGTGAAAAAAAATTGCAAGATGGCCGCTTTGAAGACTTCACAGTTACGTCATATTCCAAATATGCATTTTTTGGTTGATTTTTTTGTAAGATTTTCCCAGCCCAAATTTTGGCTCTTCACCGGAACCCTACATGGCCGACATTTTGAATTTAAGAGTATTCGCTCAAAACATATGGTCATATTACGACACACCAACAAAATACATAGCAATGTTGCCAGAATAAAAGTGACACTTATGGGGCATTAATGTGAGCAGCACTGAAAGAAATAACAACTGTGTTCTCCGTGTGATCAAAGGTACATTCAGTATTTTGAATTGTGAATGTGTAGCGCACCAGGAGATTTTTTTGAACAGAGTCAATACGATTGTTTACGTCATTACAGCGTTGGACGGGATTCGGCCTTAGTGGCATATACAAATCTGAAGGAGACAGTGAATAGTGTTTAGTGTCAACAATGTTTCTACTTCATCCCATAATGTGATCACTGTTGCAAAACTCGAGACGAATCCAGCCCTCCAGCCCTGATTTTAATAATCATCTGCGATCCGTATTCCATACCCCAAAATTGAATGAAATTTCAGCCACCCCGAAACA